>SNQJ01S0225096.1:2187-14693 GCA_010110895.2 Picea sitchensis
TCAGGTTGACATTCACTCACAGGGGTGTACCTGTGGTGAACGACCCTGGTGTAGTCTTTGTCCTAGTCATGGTGATTTTACAAGGAATGATAAAGACTCAAGATGCTAGATGCTATCACATGCGGACCCAGAGTGAGCTTGATCTTAGAGAGAGTCAATTGGTTCAGAGGGAGAGCCGCAAAAGGAGTTTCCCCTCGGTTCAGGTGGGAGAGAGACATCTCCCAAGACTAACAACAAAGTGTTCATGAGTCTAGGGTGAAGTTTGTATACTTCAGAGACAAGCTTTGGCATGATGAAGAATGTCTCCCTCGTTGAGAGGGAGTGTTGATGTTTGGACAACATCAGGAAGACATTCTTCCAAATATATATATATAATATATGACATGATATTTATAATACAAGGTATAAATATATATAATAAATAAGTAGTTATTTATTATCCAAGGGACGCAACCTTTCATGGATGGTCACCATATGTTCTCTATATATGAACACTCATCATTGTAATAATATACCGATCATATATCATCTCATATATCTCATAAAGAAAAAAATCAACATCCTAATCCACCAATTATTTATGAGTCATTGCTTGGAGCTGCCATCTTGAGTCGTTGTTCATTATCTTCATTGGTCGTAGCTTGATTCCTTAGATTGCGAGGGTCATTTGAAGGTAGCACCATAGCATCACCAAGTTACATTGGTCGTTGATTACACATGTTCATGCCAATGCTATCATGGAGGCGAGCTTTCTGGGGTCGTCTCCTTAAGCTAAGAAAATGATGGGCCACACTTTAATTACATGAAGCCGAGCTATTCTGACTAAGTTGTATGGATCCATTACCTTTGGCATATGGCACGACTTGGCCTTCCTTGCCATATATGGAGTATCATAGAGGTAAAGCAATTCACCTAACCCTTAATTAGCACTTTGTTTAGATTTGGAGATACACTCATTGGCCATTATTTCATCATTTCAAGTGGGACGATCTCTTATTAGAGACATTTATTCATGCTATATTGGAGATTATAAATAAAGCAATTTCTTTTCAAGGCCCTTTTTGTACACATGTTCATTCACCTAGGAGGTTATTGGAGTTGGATGACATGGTCAAGCATTTTGAGAAGAATTACTAGCATAACCAACCCATTATTTATTCATTGTTGACTTCTCATTATATTGTTTTCCTTAGAGGATTATTTTATTGTTCTTCTAAGAGAGGAGAGTGGATCCCAACAACTCACTTTTAATTTTAGTAAGTAGTTTGTTGAGGAGGATAGAAATGTAATATTTTATTGTATTCCTTGGAGATCTAAAGGATCTAGGAAAAGTTAATACAAATCCCCATTTTTTATTGTAAGAGAAGTTGAGCTCAAACCTATATCAGGGTTTGCTCTCTCCCTCATTTGCATGGTTGAGAATTGGGGATTGAGGAGCTCTCTCCTTGGACTTCATTTGTACTTCATATGCTTGGAGCCTAATGGAAGAGTGGAAATATTTCATTTTTATGTGAGGCTTCTTTTGTGTAATTTACTTTCATGTATTGATTTCCATTATAAGGAAAACCTTGTGTTGTCGATGTGAAGGCCTTGTAATGAACCATGATTCATCGAGATAATATAATATGAGGATTTAACCTCTTTTACTATTATTGTTGTTGTATCTAGCTACATCTAATAAACCCAATTGTTGTTAGCAATGATATAGCATCACCTTCATACCAACATTTTGAATAGCACACCTAGCTTTCCAAGGAAAAATTCCTACAATAGAAATCAACAAGCTAAGGCTGATTTGTGGCTACAATAGAAATCAACAAGCTAAGGCTGATTTGTGGCATGCATGGCAACCCCTATTGCTTTACATTTTCATGCACTTGCCCACTTTGATCTATGCTCCCTTGACTCTATTTTCCCAAGGTGTGATTAGGCACTTGATCTTGGAGTTTTCCTTCATATTTCCTTTCTCACGCCACCACTCACTATTCCATTATACTACTACCACCTATTTTGTTAAGGCTTACTCTTCAAAAATCACCTTGTGCCTCCACTCCGTAGCCTTAGCAATTTGGCAATCTTATCTTTAGGGAAGCCCCCTTGAGTTGGACAAGAGCCAACCAAAAGAGAGAGAGGAAGAGCTACTAAAGTATAGTGGATAGTTTTTCTAAGTCGCACAAGACTAGCCCCTTGATGCTTGGGACTTTACATCATTTGTGGCTGCTAGATTTTGTTGTAACAGTGGTTATGGAGCACTATCTCATGTCAAGAATATTTTATTGTATTTGCATGCATGCATCTTAGGGGGTGCATATTGAGGCATTATTTTACCATTTGATGGATCACTTGACATGGTCAACCACTCATTTAGAGGAGGCACCCCACCTTCTTGCGTTATTTTTAGAGGATGTTGTTTACCTACTCCATTATTTTATTATTGTTTAACTTGTCAATTTGCATGCATGAATCTTAGGGGGTGCATATTGCATATTGAGGCATTATTTTATCATTTGATGGATCACTTGACATGGTCAACCACTCATTTAGAGGAGGCACCCCACATTCTTGTGTTATTTTTAGAGGATGTTGTTTAACTACTCCATTATTTTATTATTGTTTAACTTGTCATGGAGTTAGCAAATATTGTATTTTATTGTAAGAGAGATGAATTTCCCTCTATATAAAGAGGAGTTTCTCTCCATTTCATGTGATAATTGGCATTTGGAGGTTTATGAGATAGAGAACTGATGATGTATTGGAGCTTAGGAGTTGAAGCATGATGGAACTCCCTTGTACTATCAAGATTGATGACTAATGAAGACATGAGGTATAGCTTTCAATTTTGGTGTAAAGTCTAATGCTTTCATTGTTGTGAAATTATATAGAAAATTTTCTTGTATTTCAATTTAATATAAAATCCTAAGTATATTTAGAAGTAAATCAATGTGAGGAGGTTTCTCCCTCTTGCTTTACTTACTATTTTATTTTTGTTTATTGTCATTCTTCTAATAAACTACTTGCAGATTTGGAATAATAATTCAGAAATAATACAACACTTTTATATTGTGTTGATGAGTGGTACATTTTAGGGCCCTCCAAGATTCATTTCATATAAATTTCCAGCATAAATGTAACAAACATTAGTTCCTTTGCCTTGAGTTCATATAATTTAAAAGGTGACCTCCAAGATTCATTTCATATAAATTTCCAACAAGCACTCTAAGGGTAAATGTAAAAAACATTAGTTCCTTTGCTATGAGTTCATATAATTTAAAAGGTGAATGTATCAAATAGATTTTCACCATTAAGTCGTTGAAGGTCGAAAACAACCATTTCATCACTAGTGACCTTCATTGGAGTAGTTGTCAGTGTGACAAATCAAGTCATATTTGTGTAGTACTTTATGACTCCATTAACGCACAATTCATAGGCACTAGTTTCCTTTCATATCTTTCATTCCTTATTCTTTTCCTTCGTTTTCCTATCTAGTGCTTATCCCATTTCCATTTTCATCCAATGTTTTAAAACTTGGACTCAAACTCAAACTTAGTCACCTATCAACTTGAACTTCGACTAGGACCAATCTGATTCCAATGACCCTGTTTACAAAAAAATACATAAAATAATTAAATTTTAATGAAAAAAAATATTTTAAAGATTCCAAACCATTAGAGACAAAATATGCAAAGTTTGTTCATCTATATACCATGTAAGAGTGAATATATCAAAATGGGGAGAGGATGCCTTGAAACGTTTCCACCGGATTCCTACAACAATATGTTGTCTCTTGGAAAGCCGTGATTGCAAGATATGTTATGCATGGTTGTGGGAAAGAGGCCTTCAAATTGTTTGAACAAATGAAACACTCTGGCTCATGTAACCTTTGTTGC
This sequence comes from Picea sitchensis, assembly GCA_010110895.2. Taxonomy (NCBI): domain Eukaryota; kingdom Viridiplantae; phylum Streptophyta; class Pinopsida; order Pinales; family Pinaceae; genus Picea; species Picea sitchensis. The sequence continues at coordinate 6,075 of SNQJ01S0225096.1, forward strand.
CATTTTGTTTGTTGTTTCCATGCAGGTCTAGTGGACATGGGTTATCAATACTCAATTGCATGAGCAAATTCTATCACATCACACCTGCAATGGAACATTATTGTTGCATGGTTAACCTTGGTTGTGTTGGGTTTCTACTATCACCCTTTGCCTCTTGTCTAGCGACTAGCCTTTGCCTCTACCTAAATCCTCTATGGACATCAGTCAACACCTCCCAATTTTGATGAAACTACCTAATTGAAGACCTTATAATATGGTACAAAAAGCTTAACATGCCTAGTCAATGATTTTTCTTGGAGTGAAGAGTACATTTTTGCTAAGGCCATGATAGAGGAGTTCAACAATCAACACCACCAACATCAAGATACATAAAGGGCTTGGTGCTCTTGATTAAATGCCAATCTCATACACTCATACGTGATAGAATCCAATAAAAATGTTGCAATCCTACCAATCCTTAAAACTATTAAGTCTGTTGAATTTTGAATGGGATATGAAATTCTACTTTCTCCATATGAACTTCGATGAGGTTGGAACCTCTCTCAAACATCCTGAAACAATTAATGGTAATGTTAAAAATTTAAGTAAAAGTTGACATTTCCTTTATAAAATGTCAACATTTCCTTTATAAAATGTCAACTTAGACGTTATTAACATTACCATTAATTGCTAGCATTTTTGGTCCAACCCTTTTAAAGAAAAATTGAATTTTGCATGTTGGTGGGGTCCAATACCTACTCGTCCAAGTAATGTTGGTTTGGTACTAAATCGACCGAGCCATGCTCCGACTCGACTAATTCGGTACCAAACCGACCCACTAAACCGAGTTAATGGCCAAGTCAACCTAGTCACCAATCAACTCCACTGAGTTGACCGAGTCCAAGTTAACTCAAATCGAGTTTTAAAACACTATTTTCATCCCATTTCACATACTACAACAACCATATATTTTGTTAAGGCTTACTCTTCCCATATCACCTCCATAGTTTTAGCAATTTTATTTAGGGATAAACCCCTTGAGTTAGAGGAGAGCCAACCTAAAGAGAGAGGAAGAGTTACTAAGGTGACAGTGTGTAGCCTTCTTGAGTTGCACAAACTATCCCCTTGATGCTTGGAACTTTACATCATTTAGGGGTGCTAGATTTTGTTGTAACACTCCCATTAACTGCAACTTTAGAATCAATCTCAACATCCTCCATCAAGGCATCACACCTCTCCTCCAATAAACAACTATAAGTCTCAAGGATGGAYGAAACCAATGCTTCATGACTAGCATATCTCCTAGGAGGTAAACCCGCCCTCACTAATGATCTGGGCGCTCTTATATGCTCTTGAACCTCTAGATTAGCAATCTTTGTGTTCTCCTCAATCATTGAAAGGAGAAACCTACACACTAATAAATCTCACATCCTCATCTATATGAGATACAATCAGAATGTTTGTGCTTGAACATGAACCTGTCTCAATGATATCTCGCCATGCAAGTGCCCCTTGAGAACTAGAAGGCCATACTAGCCTCCCACTAGAATGTAAGAGTCTCACTGGATCAACAAGTAACCTATAAAGGCTACCCTCTCTCACCCCTCCGACGAAAGTCATCAAAATAGCTAGACTACAATCATTGATGGTAAAGTGTTGTCCCTCAAAAGCAACTCTCCAATGCATATATGTTATGCAGGAAAATGCAAGAAACTGAAAGGAGGTTTTTCCTCAAACCTGGAACAAATAAAATATCACTCAACTCAAGAACATCACCTGAAGGCGTCGAAATGAAATGGAGCCAACTTCTCTCACAGGGTACATGGCATCATCACCAACCTCCATAGTCATGTCTCCCTATTGCTTATGTATCCTGTTGAATAGAGACTTGGCATGTCATGTGTCTCTAAGCTCCACTCTCCACATACTAGCCAACACTAGACATAGCATTAGAAGATAAACAAGAATTCATGGAAAAGGTAATCTCAAACTAAGAGGACATCTCCTCTACACACACTACAGTCTCGACTACAACATGCTTCACACCTTTTCCCTTCTTCTTCAATGGACATTGTCCTGCATAATGTCCCATCTCATAACATTTAAAGCACATAAACTTACTCGGGTCCTCCTTTCTTGTGTCTATCCCATCCTTCTTCTTGAAGCCTTTCTTGTTACCCTTCTTTGTCTTCCCAACAAGACTGATAACATCTACTTCCCCTTGTTGCATCGAACAAGACTGTAATCTAATTTCTTCCTGCACAAGATCAACCCAAAGCTTTGGGAAATCTAGTATGTTCTCCTGAGCACAAATACCCTAGACAAAAAATGTCTAGGAAGGAGCAAGCCCCTTAAGGGCGATGGACACCATCTCCTAGTCCTCCACCTTAGTTCTAATGGCATCCAATTGATCCTTCAATTCACTATTCTTGGTCATGTAGCTCACCATAGTATTTGTCTTGCTCATGGGAATGGCTAGAAGCTAGTTTCACAAGAGCATCTGTCAAGAAGCACAAGAATTCTGAAATAACTTAACCAAAGCATCAAACATGCTCTTACCTGAATTATATCTGATAGGTGTGGGATGAAATGATCCTTCACAGAATCAAGAATGATTCTCTTTACTTTGGCCTCCCCTTTCGACGAGAAGCCAACTATGYTGGATCAATAGGTTTTGGAATTTCCTTCTCAACATGCTCCCAAAGATCAACCTCCTCCATAAGAATTTGAAGCCTAAGCTTCCATGGAACAAAATTGGAAGCTCCATCCAACTTGTCGCTCTCTTAGACCAAGAGTCAACTTACACATCCTAAAAGTCTCAAGTGCACGAAAATCAATAGTATATAAAGTAGACAAAACCCTTTCTAGGGCACAAATGCTTTTCCTAAGTAACCTAGGGTTTCACACCCAATGACCTCAACTAAGTCAAGTACCTTTCCCAAGTAAACTCCAGCTGAAACACAAACTCCCTCTTACTCATGAGTGATCTCAACCATAACAAGCTCAGATTCAATGTAGAAATTTCATGCACTCGGGCAATTAATGCAAAACTGAAATTTCACCTTCTTCCTAGAAGGTTTCCAAGATTTTTTCCTTAAAGTTTGCAGCCTTTAGGATGCTATAAATTAGAGTATAAAACAACAAGGGAAAGATCACAATAATCCACTTCAAATAACCCCAAACTTCTCAACAATTCAAGGAGAAATAAATACCAAACAAAGTGATAAGTTTCAACCCCTTCCAGAACAACTTATCAGCCAATAATCAAATCTAAAAATGCACTTTTACAACAGTAATTACAGTAGTATAACAACAGTAAAATCTACCCCTAATATTCTTCCTTAGATGTCAAATCACTTAAGAATTTGACCTTTTATTTATGTCCAATCAACAAGACATAAATGGTTGTAAACAACAAAGCATAAACAACATATATAGCTTAAATTCAAATATGAAAATGACACATGATGTGGACAGCAATAAACTTCATATTTAAGATCAAGATGAAGTACAAGTACATACCATAGCCCTATCCAAAAATCCCTAGATTCGGAAAATCATCAAACCCTAGCTCAACCAAGAAGATCCAAGTACAAGAATCTCTCCAACACAACCTCTAAGGCAAGATGTCCTCTTCTCTTCATTTTCACAAATCCATCCTAGGGTTTTCTCTCAAAACCCTAATCTCCAATCTTGAAGGGGTAAACCCTAACCCTAGAACTCCGAGAAGACCAAGAAACCCTAGGACCTCAAAAGAGAGAGAGAATACAAGTACAAGTGAAGACTTGAGAAAGAGAGAGAGGAAGTACACACTGCACACTCTCTTTTCTTAGTCACATCTCATCATAAGAGTGAATAAAATGTTATGGAAAGATTCTCCCCTTCCTCTGTTCATATGAGAGGTAAGGGAGGCCAATAATACTATGTGGGCCTAAGTCCTTGCAAGCAACCTACCTGAGCCCTTGTAGGCCACACAAGTGAGACGTCCACCCTAGAACACAAGTGTCATGCTCCAATAGCAATGTCATGCACAATAATGACTCCAAGGTGATGGAGCTACCCACGACAAGTCCACACCACTCAATCACGAGCCTCCATGGACTCCATCTATCCTCGAAAGCAATGTACCCCACAAGGTCAATTGCCCCCTATAGAACATTGTTGAAGCCCCAAGCGTTCCCGAGCCATATCCAATCTTCTAAGGCTTGAAGCCCTTCTCCATGATGCACAATGCTCCACATCGCTTGTAGGGAACTCTCCAAACAAGTGGCTCCTCTATGAGACGTCAATGAAGGGCACCCACCAAACCACCAAGAGGTCTCCAACACCCAAGGGAAGAACACCAAGCCTACAATCAATTGAGGTCAAGCATCCACTAAGCAAGCTATCTCAACAATGCACATCCATCACACACCATCTCTCATGCTACAATCCATCTCGAATCATCCAGGGGATGAACATGTCTCAACAATGCACATCTATCACACACCATCTCGAATCATCCAGGGGATGAACATACACCATGTACCTCAAATCTCATGAAGCACCCCCAAATACGATGTAAATTCTTTTGGAGTTCCCAAAAATCTAACATCTTGTGGAGGTTGTTGGACATCTAAGGCTTCTTAGGTGCTTGGCAAAGTGGCACAAATACTTTAGAAGAGAAGTGTTTGACAATTGGAGGAAGGGTGCTAAGCCCTAGAGGTACCGTAGTAACCACTTGACACAAATTGAGAAGCACTTCACATAAGGACACCTTTGCTTGGAGGGCACACCACTTTAGGGTTGAGATGACTCTCGTGTTGATGCTAGACACCTTAGTTAGAGGAGCGCTCCATTTGGGGTCTTTGCTTTGTTGACTTAGCTTGGGTTGCTTGTAGACTTGGTCTAAGTTAATTGTTGGCCTCCCTCACCTTAATGTATAAAAGGGTGGACAAAGGCCTTGCTTAAGTGAGACTTTGAGTCATTAGAGTTTGATAGTTGGTGTGACGCTAACTATAGGAGAATCTTGTAGCAAGATATTTTGTAATCTCCTTGAGTAGCTTGTGGGATGCAAGTGGGAGATCTTGAGGTAAATTAGTGGGTATGATGCTAGCTTATCTTGGAGCTCCAAGGGTTAGCTTTTAGAGCTTGGTGGGATGCCTTGCTTGGCTAACATTTGCTGGTTAGGGTTTGCTGTTTGGATTTTTAAGAAGTGTTCAAATACTTCCCATAGATCAACTATTAGCACTCCTCTACTGCAGATTTTTTTCTCATATTTGGGAGTTGTGTGTAATAAGGAGCTTAGATCATGATTCTATCCCCATGCGTCCTTTAGCTAAGAATGATGATGATCTGTTTTTTTATCAAATTTAATACTTGGCTAAACAGATTTTATTTGATGTAGACAGAAATTGTCCCATTTCTTTGATTTATGGTGAATATATGATTGCCCCATGAGAACTCTTTTGTGTGATTGCCCTCTATTGTTTTTAGGTTCATATTTTGAAATTATTGTAACTGTAGGATTCAATTTTGTAATGGCCCAGTAGATATTCTTCTTATGACTCCTTGTTTCTTCTTTCCTCCATCGCCCAATTGGACTAAGACACCGATCATTCTAAAAATGAGAAATTAAAGTTGCAAATTTCTTAGGGATACCTCCCTCRAGTTAAAAAAGCAATAACTCAGAAGTGAGAAGGATTGTGCTGGTGACAGGGATACCTTCCTTGATTTGTTCATTCTGAACACCTTGGGACTAATTCCTCAAAGGATAATTATTAGTGATAACATGCAAGAAAGAGGAGGTGTAGTCAAAGCTATACTTAAATTTCACTGTGAAGCATACAACCACATCATAAAGGGATCAGCATTAGAAGATAGCAATTGGAATACCGTATTTCTAGATTCACAGGTCGGGGACACAGCAAAAGGGGCAGCAAGGATGATGCAACTCAGCAGCAAGATGTTGCGAGACAAAACCCAACTGAAATAAGTGATTCTCTCCATGGGGCATGCACAAATAAGTAGCGCAACACCTCTACTGATACCCGCATAGGGGATATCATCTCTCTTTCTTTTGCATTCCATTTTTCTTAATTATATACATGAAAGGTACAATGAGATGTAGACTTTTCATCCCATAGACCAATTGGACTTGTGGACATTTAACAAAATAATGTTCTATTCTATTCTCTAACATAACTTAACCCTCATTTGATCGATATTAAAAGAATGTTTATGAAGTATTCTGAAAAACTTTATGTATGCTGCTGTTGTTTAGAATTAAGAGTAGAGCAGAACTTTGGCAATCGGCCACACGATAAAACAGATAACAAGATATGAGACAAAGAAAATCTGTTTCGGAGAAAAAGAATCCACAGAATAAAAATACAAATAAGTGAGGATATCTAATTTAATTCAACAATATCAAGAAAAAATTCAATGAGAATGCATATTACCTTGTAAATGTTTTGCCAGCAAGAACTCGTTCAATTTCAAAAAGTTTAGATTCACTTTTCTCATTGCCTACTGAAGTAGGTTCTCCACTTTGTTTATGTGATTCTGTTACAATGCGATTCTGCAATAAAGAAACACTATAAGTCTTCCCTAGAAAATAAATGAGGTTCAAACACACATTATACTAAAGAATCAACTATCCATGTGTACCTCTTCCCTCAAAATTTGGAATGTATCTCCATTTTAATTTAAAAGAATATAGGGTGTCAAGCCAAAACAACTGTTTCCAATATTGCTCTGCAGCAATCCACTGCTGTAAGTGGTAAAACACAAACCTATCAGACAAACATGTCCTTACCTCCACTGTTGCCACTACTTGAATATTATCTTCCTGTTCCTCCTCTGCACACAATGCAATATTCATCTCTTTAAAACAAGAAAATGGACTTTGCAGTTCAAGATTTGTTGATGAAATAAAACCTAAACACCATGTACTAAATTGCTGAAGAACATAAAGAAGTCTCATTTTTCTTTTGCTGGAGGAATCGTCATAGATGTTTTATCTACTTCAACTTTATTGGCCACCTCTGTGTCAAATCTTAAGTTTTGCAATTCAATCTTCTAACCAATTTTATGTTAATGCCCCTCTTTGAAAAGTTCAGTGTGTTTTAGTAAACAATACTTCCAAAGGAAATCTCTAGATCAGCTCTGAATTTAACAGCTATAACCTTGGTTAAGGGCCAGTTAGCAGTCTTTGCACATCACTGGATCATATTTGTAATATAACTTTAAGATGTTGAACATATTATTCAATATAAAAAATCATATAAAACAGTCAAAGGGAAGACCCTTAGTTGCACCTCTTGTAGATAAGATAAGACACTATAACTTTATTAATGTCCAATGAATGACTACAAAAGTAGGTCAATGTGGTTTCTGATTTAAAATTGAGGTCAAATATCTGCTAAATTTTACTAAGGCCTTAGTAAAATTCCTTTAACATTAACATGGGTGGAAGGTGGTAAAAGTTAAAATGGTAAAACCTTACAACTGCATCCCATGGACTTGTCAAATAAGAAGAAGACACTACTACAAATTATTGGGGCCAATAGCCCCAAAAGTTCGTTCTATTGGTTGGACCATCCACCAAAGGCATGTTGTCAATTGTGAGGTCAGAATGTCCAATCCAGTGAAGACCCTAAAGGGTACCAGCCAGCTCAAATGCCAGCTTCCTTCTCCTATTGCGTCACCTTTGTAAATCCTTCAATCATATCCCAAGTTGTTCTCAAGGGGAGGATGTTAGGATATTTAGACACTTAGGAGTTACTTAAGATCAAATTGGTCTAATGTGTCTTTAGGTAAAGTGTGTTTCTTTTGTGTGCATTTGCAATTACTAATTATCTAATCCAGTGTTCATGATTATGTTGTTCATGATTATGTTCTAGACATAAAGTGATCCGACAGTTCACCCTCAATACTAATGGCAATTTATTCGTGGCCTAATGCCCAACTGGTCCATAATCGCTATTTAAGAAGCATGGAGGGTCATTTATGGATGATCGATTGTGAAAGATTCATATGTAAAATATTTCCTTTTGCATTAATATATTGCCTCAAGTGGCAATATATTAACCATGTATTACACAGTGTTCCACGGGGACTTGTCCCCCAAGGTTGGGGTCACGTCCCCCACGTTTCCCACGTCCCTAGGACGACGGGACTCCGGGGGGACGTTTCCCCACGTCCCCTTTTTGGTGAGACGCAGGGGAACGAGACTCTCCAAGGTGGGGGACGAGTATCCCCAAAAGGGGGACTTCTGGACATCCCCCCTTGAAAAGGGGGACTTCTGGACGTCCCCCCCAAAAGGGGGACACCTGAACGTCCCCCCAAATTTTTTTTGCCTAATAAAACTTAAAAACAAAAAATTAAATTTAAAAAAAGAAAAAATTAAAAAACAAATATATAAAAAATAAATAAATTTAAAACACAATTAATTTATTAAATAATAAATTTTAAAGGCAATAACTTATAATTTAAAACAATAAAATATTAAAACACGATAACTTATAATTTATCATATGCCATCTTATAACTTATGCCCATTATATAATTTTATAAATTTTAAAACACAATTAATTAATAAGTATTTTGCTTAGTACTAATTAATTAGATTCTAGAATGATGAATGATGAATTTAATTTT
>SNQJ01S0225097.1:0-14722 GCA_010110895.2 Picea sitchensis
AGGGTCAATCTTATGAAGTTGAATGTGAGGAGAAATGTTCTTTATAATATAACAAGTTATGCCTCCTATCCCTCTACGGTGGGATTTTTTGTTCCATGTCAACCACAAGACAAATCCTTCCATGTTAGGGACCTTAGACCCCTCATGCTCCCAAGTTTCATCTAGACAGATAATATCAATATCACTCGGGATCCAACTTATCATAGGACCTTTGCGCCATGGAAAGCCACGACAATTCCAAAAAAGGATCTCAAGTGTCCCAAATTCCTATTTATTATTATCCTTTTGGTCTCTATCCCTAACAACATATTTTTGATTTCTAATTATTGCCCATTTTTCTTCTTTTTTGGCTTCTTTTACCTTTTGAACTTCCTTCCTTAATTCATCTTGGTCTTCAGTTATAAATATTCTTGACCCTTTTAAGCTCAGATATTTACTAAATATGTTATATTTATGGTAATTACAACTTACTTTGACATAGATCAACTTGTCTTTGTGATCAATTATTTTTCCTAGATTCTTTGCTTCTATGAGGTAAGTTGTATCAATTTGTGATTTATTTTTTAATTATTTTTTTACTATTTCTAGCGTATCCTCCTCTTGTTGTTATTTTATACCAAAAAATTATGAGGTTCAAGGCTCTTTTGTTACGCTCATGGTCCAGTTTGATTATCTTATTCATTTCCTCTTTGATGGGTTTGATATCCAATTTGTTTTCCATATTACTAAGGGTCAAATTGTTAGTTAGTTTTTCTTCTAGCTCTTTAATCCTATCTCTCAATTTGTAATTTTTGTCAACCCCTCCTTCTTGGGTTGATTGTTTATGTTTTTCCACTTCTTGAATTCTATACTTCATTGTTTGCAATTCACTCTTGAACCCTGAGAATCTATCCTCTATTCGAGTTTGAATGGTATCTTTATTTTTTTATCAATCATTGACTCTAGCTCCATTTGGAGTTTTACATCTCTTTATTCACTCCTTTTTTCTAATGTTTCTAACTCTATTTGGATTTTGGCATCTCTCTCTTCTCTTAAAAAAATTATATATGGAAAAAATTAAAAATATGATAATGAAATTAATAGAAATAGAATTATTTTTTTAATATTATGTTATTTTTTCATCTTTTAATAGATTGTTTTTTTTTCTATCAACTATATGATTTCTTAAATTACAATACACTTTAATTGTATATAATGAGTGGTAGTTGAAATGTTCACATTTCTATTACAAAAATTGTTAACCTCATAATCCTAAAGTTTTATAGTCTATGTATTTTCTAGTTTAAATGCTTTTAGAAATTAGTTTATTCTAGTTTGTTAGGATAAGGACACCTAGCTTTTATCGAAAGGACACATAGCATATTCATGTGATTATATGATTGGTTGTTCTCATAGATTTTAGTTTAGATTTGAACTATATAAACAAACTCCTTCTTCAAGTGAGGTTAACAAGTTGATTATGATTCCTCACTTCAGATTGTAATCACTTTTTCCTTATTAATAAAATTGTGTGTCTAAGGACACTTTGTCAACATGGTATCAGAGCCATGGTGAAATTGTGATGGAAGAGAATTGGTGATGGATTGAGGAAACAAGGAAGAATTCTTGACATCAACTTGGATCTTTTCAAACACAAGAGAAATGGTACTGAGGTAATGTGTTGTTGTTTTAAAATAAGGAAAATGTTATTGTGATTGTAACAATATTTTTTTCAATAATTGATTGAATCATCATTTTGAATTGTTAACTTGTGGATCTTTAGTTTGAAGATTGTAGATTTGACTAATAACAACTTTATTTCCTGTAAATCTAATAGATTTGGGCAGATAAAAGTGTTCACATGCATATTTTTTTTATTAGATCTCATAGATCCATTGCTATTTTTTAAAAGGGATCATTTGTAAAAATTGCTTCAGGTTTGTTTATAAATATGGAAATTTCATATTTAGAGTTGTAGATTCTAATTTTTTTAATCTTTTTCTATCATTCGACTACTAGATATGAGGTTGCATTGAATCTCAGATTCATATCAGACCTATCTTTCCTTTACATCCACTGACAACACAATTTGAGAGACAATGTAGACCCTCCTCTAAGCGACTGACATTCACTTGCTTGGGTACATGAAATTTCTTGGGTTTTTTATTGCCAAATCGAAAATATAAGTGACAACAACTTGAATTATTGGGGCATGCAAAATTTCTAGAATTTTACATTGCCAAATCAAATATACAAGTGACAACAACTTGTAGTCCTTAGGCATGCAAAATTTCCAGAATTTTTGCATTGCCAGATCATGACAAGTGACCATAGGGGGGAAATTTTGGTGCCTCTATAGATTTCAACTCCTTCAATATTTGGAGAGCTAAAATCACCCAAAATTCAAAGAAACCCTGTGTGATTTAATCCAGATCTATGAGCTTGCAAGTCTCATTTATCATATCGGGTGATCTCGATGGAACCTCTAGACATCCCTTGTGCGAGCACTTGTCCGAGATACTTCGCACATGATCTCCACCTCAATAACCAATGACATGTCACTCCAAGATTCGCTCTAGAAATTCGATTTGCAATTGCTTAGGAACCAAGGGTAGATGTGATCCATGTCCTTAATGTTCAAGCATTTAGCATAGTTTATGTTGTTTTGAATGTCTTAGATACCACAACAACTAATGTAGTTTTTGGGTTTGGACATTTAAATACTCCAAGCTACATAAACTAGATCAACATCTTCCATAAATCATAGTTGATGACCATTTGCACATTGTGTTGCCTCTGAATCTGTTTGAAGAGCATTGTTCAGAAAAAGTGGACCCAAAAGGCTTCCACAAATTCCTATTGCCACAACATCCTTAAGAAACTTCCTTGTTCCACCTACCCAATCCCCATTCCGAACCCAAGACATGGCTTATGAATAAGCTTGGAGTGATAAGAAGTTATAACTTCATGTAATGTTATTTTTTGGAGTGATAAGTGAATAATGTTTTTTTTTTTTAAAGGAAAGTTATTTTTTGTATTCAAAGATTTGATTTGTAATGTTTAGTCATTGATGAAAGGGGGCAAACTTTTTTCTATTTGTAAAAGGATATAAGTCTTGTAAAAAGGGTCAAATTTCAAAAGTTTTGATTGTAACCTTGAAGCTCATAAGTCGAGAAGATTCCAGTGAAATAATCCCTCAAACTCCATTTCCAATGAGGATTTTAAAGGGTCAATGCCAAGCCCTTAAAAGAACTCCTTTAGTGTGGATTGTGTGCTCTTTCTTTCTAGTGCCTTGCATCTCTCTTTTTAGTTTTTTTGAGAATTATTTAGTGTGGTTGTGTGATCATTAACTTGCAACTTTTTCAATAAGGAAATCTACCATCATGTCTAAATTAATCAATCTATTCATAGAATCAGATAAGTTAGATGGACCCAAGAATTACAAATCTTGGAGTCAGCACATGCATAACACTTTAAACTATAATGAATTATGGTGTGATATTTGTGATGGTCATTCTGCTCCAACTAATCCAACATATGCTACTTGTTTAGCTAAATGGCATTTTAAATATGAAAAATAACTTGCTTTTGTTGCGTTCTTCCATAAATGAACACATGTTTGTACATATTGATAATTCCAAAGATGCATGGTTTGCTTGGAATCTATTCAAGAAGATTTTTGATACTCATGTTTCATCTCATAGAGTTGATCTACAAATGAAATTGCTTAAACAAATATTAGTAGATAATGGTAACATATTAGAATACATTTTCAGAATTAAGAACATTCATCAGGAAATCATCAAAGGCAATTTTCCTAAACTTGAAGATAGTTTTCTAGTCTCCATTGTGATAAATGTATTTCCTCAATCTTATAAGAATTTTCTTGAGACTTTGAAAATAATGAATAAGTTATCAAATGTGACTTTTGATCACTTAGTGAATTACTGGCTCAACATAGTAAACATTTTGGAAAACAAAAAAAATCAGGAGAAGATCTTCTTTTCACTAAAGCTGAAAGTTCCAAAGGAAGAGGAAAATCAAATTTTGGAAATTTTCAGAATGAGTCTTCTAATCGAGGTCGTGGCAGAGCTTGTGGTCAAGGCAGAGGTCATAGCAATTTTAATAAACAAAATTTTCAAAGTAATCCTCACAATAATAATGCACAGTCAGGAAGATGCATAAATTTCAGTCAAGTGAGATGTAAAAAAAATTTAAAGGTGGGTCATTATGCATCAAATTGTCTCACGAGAAATGATAAATTGCCAAATTTTAAACAAAAATCAAATTCAAATTCTCAAAAATCATCTCAATATGAAAATGATCAATATTACAAGGATGATCAATATGAATATGTTTTTACAGTAGTTCAACAAGAAGATTCATTTGAAAATGATTGGATATTGGACACAGGAGCTACTCACCATATGACTTATCGTAGATACTATTTTTGGAATTATTATATGTTCAACTAAATCCCATTTATTTAGTTGATGATACAACTCATATACCTCAAGGAAAAGGTTCAATGAAAGTCTTTCTCCCTGGAATTGGTGAAAAATGGATTTCAAATGTTTCGTATGTACCAAATTTATAAAAAAAATGTTATCCTTAGTCACAATCCAACAAGATAGACATCACATAATCATGCAAGATGGTTTGGTCAACTTGAAAAAAATGACATCAGGATATGAAGATGGAAAATTCCTTACAATGCAGGGAAAAGTTATCCCAAGAAAGCATGATGTTGCAGCAACATTGAATTCCAAAATGTCTTCATTCAGATTATGGCATTTTCAATTTGGTCACTTAAACTTTGATAGTCTCTTGAAACTTAAGTCTTGATATTTGGTAAAGGGTTTTCCAACTTTCAAGAGATAAAATTCTAAGTGTGAAGCTTGTATTTTGGCAAGAAAAAATGAGAATCTTTTCCAACAAGCTCATGGCGAGCAACAAAGTATTTGGAGTTGATTCAAAATGATATATGTGGTACAATAGAATCATATTTTGGTAGATGTCGATACTTTATATTATTGATTGGTTACTACACTAGAATGAAATGGGTATATGTTTTAAAGGAAAAGTTTGAAGCTTTTGAAATTTTTAAAAATTTTCAACACATGGTTGAAAATGCTACAAGAGAAAATGTTGTATCTTTGAGAACATATAATGGGGGAGAATTCACTTCAATTGAATTCAATGATTATTGTCGAGACAATGGAATTCAAAGGAAAATAAAAAATTCCTATGGTCCACAACATAATGGATTTACTGAAAGGATGAACAAAAATCTCATGGGCATGGTAAGATTTATGATGCAGTTTAAAGGGTTGAGCACAAAATATTGGGCTCACATAGTCCATACTGTCGTTTAACTCATAAATCGATCACCTACATCAAATTTAGATGGAAAAACACCTTATGAAGCTTGGTACGGTTTTAAACCCAAGGTAAATCATTTTAGGTTTTTTGGCTCAACATGTTATGCTTTAGTTCCTAAGGAAAAGAGGAATAAATTAGAAAATTGAAGTAAGAAGTGTATCTTCATTGGATACTCTTATAAAAATAAAGGGTATAGGTTGCTTTCAGATGCAAAATTCATTATCAATAGAGATGTAACTTTTGATGTAACTTTTGATGAAACTGAAAGTAATAGTTTTGATGATATTAATCCTCTCCTTAGATGTTTAGAGAAGAAAACTACTAAGGGTAAAGGTAAGTTGAAGAATTCAAAGAAAACATTTTGGTTTGACAAATACTTTGTTTGTTTAGAATACATCTCTTCATCAAAAAGTTATGTTGATTCATTTGATAATGAAACTACAAAAGACTCTTCTGATACTGAATCTTCAAAAGAATCTTCTCCAACCTCAAATACTTCAGATGAAAGAAGAGCCCCATTTTTTAATCATGGTTTTAATAATAATGGTGATTCTGATCCACAATCCCCTCAACACAACAAGCCAAAGTGGGCCAAACAACTTCTCAAAGATGTCCATTCAGATGAAATTAACAAAAAAGGAACTAGGGGATATTCAAGAGCAGAAGGAAATTTTTCTCATGCTTCCATTGAATCTACTTCTTATGATGAAGAAGTTGGACATAATGAATATCAATAAGCAATGATTAATGAATATGATTTAGTAATTGCAAATGGGACTTGGAACTTAGTTGATTTTTGAGATGATGTTAATCCCATCGGTTGTAAATGGGTTTATAGAGTAAAGTACAAGCCCAATGGTAAAATTGAGAAGCACAAAGAAAGACTTGTTGCTAAAGGTTTTTCTCAACAGGAAGGAATTGATTATGAAGAAACTTTTTCAGCCATAGCTAAATGGAATACTATCAGAATGGTTATCAATTTGGCTGCACATAATGGTTGAAAATTACATAAAATGGATGTCAAAAGTTTCTTCCTAAATGATGATATAAAGGAAGATATTTTCATGAATCACCCACAAGGATTTGAATCTAAAGGAAAAGAACATAAAATTTGCAAAATTGTGAAGGATTTATATGGCTTGAAACAAGCTCCTTGAGCATGGTATGAAAAAATCCATGAGTACCTATGAAAGGTTGATTTTCACTGAAGTGAATTGATGCAGGAGCATCGCCAACTCATCGAGCGAGCTAGCGCGGAAGCGGAAGACAGCTGGACAAGCCAACACGGAAATTTTGAAAACACTTTGGGATTGTTGCGCAAGTCTTTAATGAAACCATTTATGAAGGCACACTTTGTATATTGTAAATGGACCTTGAGCAGATAGCTCTCGTCCTTAGGTAGATAGACGACATTTATTTTAGTTAATGCTGGTAGGTAGAAATTTAATTCTAGATTTGATAGCTTTAGAGCGCAAGAGGGAAAATGGATATAGACACCCTCATTGTATCATTGTAACATTATTGAAGCAAGAGAGTGAGAAGAAACAGAGAATTGTATGAGGAACACTCCATGTACAAATATTGAATTAATAGAAGAAAGTTTTGATTCAATTTCATGGTTATGTGTTGATTCTCTGTGTATTGATGTTATGCTCATGGATGTTTGCTTCCTATCATACATTTGCTTTTATATGTTGTGTATGTGATTTCATGGTTGAATTGAAGTCTGAGAAGGTGAGTGAATGAGTTTCAATTGTTTCTCTAACTGAGCCAGAGAATTCCTGCAAGGAGTGCAATCGAATTGTCCGCAAGGAGTGCGTTGACAGAAGGGTTCACTTAGAGATAGCTTTTGTTCTCATTTCTTCGAAGGTGCAGGTAGGAACAGTACTATGCAAGGAGTGCGCATGCCAAGCTAAGTCTCAGAATTGTGATTCTGAGCAGAGTATCGAAGGAATGCTGCTGCAGGAGTGCGCAGAGTCAAGGACTTCAATACTTAGAAGTTGTTGAAGATTTGCCGCAAGGAGTGCACGCAAGAAGTTCTCTGAAGGACTTGAGAAGTCAGAGAACAAGCTCAGGAGGAGTAGGCCTTTTGAATTCATCGAAGGATTGCACAGAGGGGTTGTGCATCGAAGTGTTCGAACAGGCGTTGAATACTCGAGTACAGGTTAACAAGTCTCATGGAGAGACACTTCTTTATTTCGTGGATTGCATAAGGAAGAAAAGCAGATGGTCGAAATCCTTCGTGGAGATTTTGCAAAGTTCCATGGACCGTCTAAGCTCACGGAGGTGCAAGTAGGTTACGGAGGAAGCATCCAAATATTTCTGAGCTCGGGAGGGCAGAATCGTGAGCCAAGTTAGACAGGACCGGTGGATTATTCGCGAGATCACCTTTCGGGATCTTGTGAGAAAAGAGCCTGATGTTTGGTAACGAAAATCGCGAGATTTCGACACGTGATATCCCGACGGGTACGCAATCATGTGGGCCATATGCATTGGTGAGGCGGACAGGTGGCACATCATATGTCAGGATTTCAAGAGAGGAAGGGCAGAGAACTTGGTGTTAAAAGTCGCGAAGCGCAAGGATACGAGAAGCGAAAGCCCGATAGGATCGTATCGACGTTTCGGCGCATCGGGTATTGGGGGTTGGAGAACCAAGGGCTTGGTATCGCAAGTAGAGAAGTCACGATAGAGCCAAAGTTGCGATAGAGTAGAAGTCCCGACAGGGGAAAAGTCAGCGATTTGACTGACACATCGGGTCTCGGGGATTTGAGAGCCCAGCGATCAACTGAGAACTTGCGAAGCCACGAGTTTCGATCCTCCGAAAGTAAAAAAAGAGAAGATCACGAGGAAGAGAATCTGTGGGTGAGAAAGATTCCCAATATGGAATCTGAAGAACCTTTGAGTTCTTCGGGCCGTGAATGAAAGAAGGTCCTAAGGAGAGTGGTCGTGCTTCGAGGAGTGCGGTTGTGCTAGTTGTGGTATCAGAGCCGGTTGTTCTTTGCTTTCTTTAGCAGAGAAGGAGGAGAAATTCACCATGCCGCCCAAAAGAGAAAGACAATCACCTAACCCAGAAGATAGGGAGGGGCGGAGAAGAGGCAGGTCAGCAGGAAATCCAGAAATTGAGAGACAGATGAGAGATCTCCGAGCAAGAATCGAGGAGATGGAGATAGCTCAGAGACGCACAGCTAGTGCAGGGGATATTAGTGATTCCAATAGTGAGATTGAGGCTGAACGTGAGGAGGAAGTTGTAGTTGAAGATGCATCAACTAAGCGATTGATAAAATCTATCACCAAAATGGGTGTCAAGGCCAAGATGGATATTCCAGTTTATGAGGGGAACTTGGATGCAGAAGAGCTATTGGATTGGATTAGAGCTCTTGACACCTATTTCGATTATGAGGATATCGAAGAGGATAAGAAGGTCAAGAATGTTGTCACACGCTTGAAGGGACATGCAGCATTATGGTGGGACGAGCTACAACCTGATAGATGCTGCAAAGGCAAGCAGAAGATCAAGAGTTGGGACTGAATGATCACAAAGATGAAGGCGAAGTTCATCCCAGGAGACTATCAAATTACTCTATTCAAGAGGATGCAGAACCTGAGATAGAAGTTGATGACAGTGAAAGAATACACTGAGGAGTTCTATCGACTGAACATCAGAGCAGGTCATCAGGAGAGCGATGATGAGAAAGTTTCTAGATATCTGAATGGTCTAAGATATGTCATTCAGGATGAATTAAGCATGGTTACCATCAGGACGATGGAGGATTCTTATCATATGGCTCTAAAAGCAGAGGAGAAGCTGAGCCGTAAGCAATGTCAGCGAGGGAGAGGCAGAAGTTAGCCCAGAGACAAAGTAGTTGCCCAGGACAAGTACCAAAAGCCTAAGGAGGAATGGAAGAAACCTCAGGGTAAAATTGAAAGAGGTGGAACCTCACAACGAGGACAGCCATCCATTGAACAAAGAGGACAACATAATGAGCAGAGGGGAGATTATTCTGATGCAAATACTTTTCCTCGTACTAGAGGTAGAGGAAGAGGCTAAGGTGGAGTAATCACATGCTTCACATGTGGGAAGAATGGGCACAGGTCATTTGAGTGTCCAGAGAAGAAGAAGGATAGTGGAGAAGCTCACATCGCAGAGGCACAGAAGCGGGATGTTGAGGCTGAATATACAGAAGGTGGAAGGTCACTGATGATGTGTAAAGTTTTCTTAACACCCGGGAAGGAGGTGGAGGACTCAGCTTAGAGTACCAGACTTTTTAGGATAGCTTGCAAAACCAAGGATTAGGTATGAAAGGTTATTGTGGACAGCGGTAGCACGAATAATCTCATTTCGACCGAGATGGTGGAAAAACTGGAGCTGGAGACAACTGGTCATCCGAGTCCATACAAAGTTTCATGGCTACAGAAGGGACATCAGGTGAGTGTCACTAAACAGTGCTTGGTTGAATTTAAGATAGGGGAGTATAATGATAAGGTACTCTGTGATGTCATTCCTATGGATGTATGTCATTTATTGTTGGGTAGACATGGCAGTATGACAAAAATGTGGTTCATGATGGGAGAATGAACACATATAACCTGGAGAAGGATGGGAGGACATACATGTTACTTTCGATAAAGGATAAGGAGGTGAAACCGGAATTAAACAACACAATACTTCTCATGAGTGGGAAGGAGCTTCTTACAGAGATGGAGAAGAAGGAAGATCCACAATTCTTTGTGGTCAGAAAGACGAGAATTGTTTTCACTAGCACAAGAGTGGATGATCTACCAGATGAGATTCAGGAACTGCTGGAAGAGTTTGCTGACATCGTAGTGAACGGATTACCTCGTTCGTTGCCACCGATGAGGAGTGTGAGTCATCACATAGATCTCATACCAGGAGCTAGTTTGCCGAACAAAGCTACGTACAGGTTGACGCTGCAAGAAAATGAAGAGGTCAAGAGACAGGTCCAGGAGTTGCTGGACAAAGGATTGGTCAGAGAAAGATTGAGTCCATGTGTTGTTCCGACAGTACTTAGTCCGAAGAAAGACGGAGGCTGAAGGATGTGCACTGACTCAAGAGCGATAAACAAAATAACCATCAGGTACAAGTTTCCATTGCTGAGAATGGATGATCTGATGGATTTCTTGAGCGGGGCAAAGTACTTTTCAAAGATAGATTTGAAAAGAGGATCTCACTAGATTCGCATGAGAGAAGGCGATGAGTGGAAGACAACGTTCAAGACAAACGAAGGTTTGTATGAATGGCTAGTCATTTCGTTTGGCTTGACGAATGCGCCGAGTACGTTTATGAGGTTGATGAATGAAGTCCTGAGGGAATTCATCGAAAATTTTGTCGTCGTATATATGGATGACATACTGATTTTCAGCAAGACCAAGGCTGAACATCTGAAGCATTTGGCCATTGTGATGAGGAAGCTACAACAGGAGAAGTTGTTGATCAACATGAAGAAGTGCTCATTTATGAAGACAGAACTCATTTACTTGGGTTTTGTTATTTTGGAAAATGAGTTGAGGATGGATCTGGATAAGGAAGAAGTGATCAAGAATTGGCCATCACCAAGAAAAGTTTTCTAGGTGAGAAGTTTTCATGGTTTGGCTAGTTTCTACCAAAAATTCATCAGGAATTTCAGTGGAATTAGCGCAGCAATGATGGACACAGTCAATAAGTGGCATAAGTCTTTTCATTGGACAGCAGAGGCTGAGAAAATCTTCAATCTATTGAAGAAGAAGATAACGGAACAACCGGTTTTGGTGTTACCGGATTTCCAGAAGACATTTCAGGTAAAATGTGATGCAAGTGGATTTTCCATAGGAGCGGTCTTGAGTCAGGAAGATAGACCTGTTGCATATTTCAGTGAGAAGCTGGATGAGGAGAAACTGAAATACTCCATGTATGATAAGGAATTTTATGCTATCATAGAGGCATTGAATAAGTGGAGGCATTACTTGATACCAAAGGAATTTGTATTGTATAGTGACAATCATGCATTACAGTTTGTGACTCAACAAGAGAAATTGAATCAGAAACATGCTAAATGGGTAGAGTATATGTAGAATTTCACATTTGTGATTAAGCATATTTCGGGTACTACTAACAAAGTGGTTGATTCTTTGAGCAGGAAGTGTTTGTTGCTGCAGGAATTCCGAGTCAAAACATTGGGTTTTGAAAATCTCAGGGACATGTATGCAGGAGATACAAATTTTTCAAAAGCATATGAAGCAGTTGAGAATCCAGTTCTCAGAGACAGAATCCCGTTGATAGATTATATGATCCAAGAGGGATTGTTGTTCAGAGGAAGTCAACTGTGTATTCCAAATTTCTCCATGAGGGAGAACCTATTGAAGGAGAAACACAGCATGGATTGGCCAGATATTTTGGCCATGATAAAACATTCGCGAAGCTGAATGAGTCATATTTTTGGACAGGAATTGCAGCAGATGTCAAGAGATTTGTTGACAGATGTAGAATATGCCAGCATTCAAAGGGAAGGAAGCAGAATGCATGCCTTTATCAGCCATTGCCCATACCAGAGAGGCCATGGGAGGCGATAAGCATGGATTTTGTATTGGGTTTGCCAAGGACACAAAGAGTTGTAGACTCAATCTTTGTAGTAGTGGACAGGTTTTCTAAGATGGCACACTTCATACCATGCCAGAAGACCAGTGATGTGACTCACATCGCAAATTTGTTTTTCAAGGAGGTCATTCGACTTCATGGATTGTCGAAAAGCATAGTTTCGTACAGAGACACAAAATTCATAGGACATTTTTGGAGGACCTTCTGGAAGAAACTAGGAACTAATTTGATGTTTAGTTCTACTTATCATCCTCAAACAGATGGACAAACAGAAGTGGTCAACAGAAGTCTGGGAAACTTACTGAGAAGCCTGGTGACAAAGCACCATAGCAACTGGGATCAGATATTACCACAGGCAGAGTTCACATACAACGATTCAGTGAATCGGAGTACAAGTAAAAGTCCATTTCAAGTTGTATATGGGATGCAGCCAAGAGGATTATCTGAACTGAGGGATTCAGAAAAGATTGCAACTAGCAGCGCTAGTGCAGAAGAATTTGCTGAAGCGATGAAAGAACTTTACAGCAGGGTGAAGTAGCGACTGATAGATTCAAATCAGGAATATAAGCACAGAGAAGATCAGCATCGGAGACAACTTCAGTTTGAATTTGGTGATCTAGTTCTGGCACATTTAAGGAAGGAAAGGTTCCTGAGGGGAACATACAATAAATTGAAAATGAAGAAAATCGGGCCATGCAAGGTCCTAAAGAAATTCAGAGAGAATGCTTATGAGATTGAATTGTTGGATGGCATCGGGATATCTCCGATATTCAACATAACATATTTATACCCATACAGGGTTGGAGAAGTAGAGACTACAACTGAGCAACCAGTGATCTAGTGGGCGAAGCAAATGCCGATAGCAGAAAAGCCACAGATGGAATGCATACTGGACAAGAGATTATGTAAGAAGACCAAGAGAAAAGAATACTTTGAGTATCTAGTCAAGTGGAAGAATCACCCAGTGGAAGATGCCAGCTAGGAGAGTGAAGCAACGATACAGAAGCATGGAAAGACCGTGCAGGAGCTCATGGACAGGAGCCCATGAAAGTTTTCAAGCCGAGGAGTATGATGCAGGAGCATCGCCAACTAATCGAGCGAGCCAGCGCGGAAGCGGAAGACAGCTGGACAAGCCAGCACCGAAATTTTGAAAACACTTTGGGATTGTTGCGCAAGTCTTTAATGAAACCATTTATGAAGGTGCACTTTGTATTTTGTAAATGGACCTTGAGTGGATAGCTGTCGTCCTTAGGTAGATAGACGACATTTATTTTAGTTAATGCTGGTAGGTAGAAATTTAATTCTATATTTGATAGCTTTAGAGCGCAAGAGGGAAAATGGATATAGACACCCTCATTGTATCATTGTAACATTATTGAAGCAAGAGAGCGAGAAGAAACAAAGAATTGTATGAGGAACACTCCATGTACAGATATTGAATTAATAGAAGAAAGTTTTGATTCAATTTCATGGTTATGTGTTGATTCCATGTGTATTGATGTTATGCTCATGGATGTTTGCTTCTTGTCATACATTTGCTTTTATATGTTGTGTATGTGATTTCATGGTTGAATTGAAGTCTGAGAAGGTGAGTGAATGAGTTTCAATTGTTTCTCTAACTGACCCAGAGAATTCTTGCAAGGAGTGCAGTTGAATTGTCTGCAAGAAGTGTGTTGACAGAAGGGTTCACTTAGAGATAGCTTTTGTTCTCATTTCTTCGAAGGTGCAGGTAGGCACAGTACCGTGCAAGGAGTGCGCAGGCCAATATAAGTCTCAGAATTTCGATTCTGAGCAGAGTATCGAAGGACTGTTGTTGCAAGAGTGCACAGAGGTAAGGACTTCAATACTTAGAAGTTGTTGAAGATTTTCCGCAAGGAGTGCACGCAAGAAGTTCTCTGAAGGACTTGAGAAGTCAGAGAACAAGCTTAGGAGGAGTAGGCCTTTCGAATTCGTCGAAGGATTGCACAGAGGGGTTGTGCATCGAAGCATTCGAGCAGGTGTTGAAGACTCGAGCACAGGTGAACAAATCTCATGGAGAGACACTTCTTTATTTCGTGGATTTCATAAGGAAGAAAAGCGGACGGTCGAAATCCTTCGTGGAGATTTCGCGAAGTTCCGTGGACCGTCTAATCTCACGGAGGTGCAAGGAGGTTACGTCAGAAGCGTCCAAAGATTTACGAGCTCAGGAGGGTAGAATCGTGAGCCAAGTCAGCCAGGACCGGTGGATTATTCGCGAGATCGCCTATCGGGATCTCATGAGAAAAGAGCCCGAGATTTGGTAACGGAAATCGCGAGATTGCGACACGCGATATCCCGACAGGTATGAAATCATGTGGGCCACAGGTGTTGGTGAGGTGGATAGGTGGCACATTGTATGTTGAGATTTCGAGAGAGGAAGGGCTGAGAAATTGGTGTTAAAAGTTGCGAAGTGCGAGGATACGAGAAGCGAAAGCGCGATAGGATCGTATCGGTGTTTCGGCGCATCGGGTATCGGGGGTTGGAGAACCAAGGGCCTGGTATCGCGAGTAGAGAAGTTGCGATAGAGCCGAATTTGTAATAGAGAAGAAGTCCCGACAGGGGAAAAGTCAGCGATTTGACTGACACATCGGGTCTCGGAGATTCGAGAGCCTAGCGATCAACTGAGAACTTGCGAAGCCGCAAGTTCTGATCCTCCGAAAGTAAAAAAAGAGAGGATCGCGAGGAAGAGAATCTGTGGGTGAGAAATATTCCTGATAGGGAATCTGAAGAACCTTTGAGTTCTTAGGGCCA
>SNQJ01S0225099.1:0-14722 GCA_010110895.2 Picea sitchensis
TCCTTCTATTTTTATTCTTCCATAGGTATTGTTTCTCTTTGAACATATTATCTTCTAAGAAATAGATATGCAAGATATGTACAAAAACTATGTAAACATGGTATGTACAAAAATTATGAAGAATATTGTTACCTTGTTTTAGAAGAAGAAGTTTGTTTTATCTTGCTTGGTCTTATTTGAGGGTTCCCTTTCTTTGGAAACTAATGCTTCGTGTGTTTCCTTCCTTTTATTTAACTCAGGACAATGATTCTTGTAGTGACCATATTTTCGACAGTTGAAGCATTGTATTTTTTACATATCTTGCTCTTGATTTGGTTTCTTCCTGGAGCCAAACTTCTTTTAATTCCTGAAATTATTGAACCTTGTTGTGAAGGTTTGATCATCATATTCCTTTTGGGGTTTCTCTTTTTCACTAATCCTTGATTATTCTTGTGCACATCAAGTCCAAAGTTCTTCAAATGTAGGATACTCCTTCCTTGTGTTCATGCTTGCAGAAAATGCATCCCATGTCTTGGGAAGACCATTGAGCACTATATTTACCAATTCCTTCTATGAAATGATCTCTTCAATAGCTTGTATTTGATCTCTTAACTGAGATATTCTCACAAAGTATGATGTTATTTTGTCATCATCATTCATTTTCATGTCACGAAGCTCATTCTTCAGACTCATTACTTGTCCAGTGTTTCTGATTGAGAAGAGGTTTGTTAGGTGAGTCAAGATGGGAGATGTATGGTATAAAGTGGTCTTTTATAGAGTCCACTATGATACTCATGGTTTTGATGTCACTGTCTTTGAACTTCTCCAACACTGCAACATTATGAGGTTCCTTCTCTTTCCCTTCTTCGAACTGTGGTTCCACGATCTTTCCTTTCACGATATCAAACACTTTATTCTTGGCAAGGATGAGTTCAATCCTTGTATTCCATGCTCTAAATTTAGACGCCCCTTCTAACTTATTTTATGACTTTGTAGAGTAAGTCATAATTGTTTTGACTTGGTCAACCCTTGATTTTGACCAAAAAATCAAACTTGACGTCTTAGCTTACCGAGAGTACCAGGAGATGCACTAGGCTAGGGAACGCTAGGCTATCCATAAATTAGGTCAATATATTCACTTAAGGTACCTCAACAAGAGGGTTAGGGTTTCTTTGCTACAGCAAAAACTGGTTGCATATGCAACTGTAACTAAGAAAATCCTCCCAATCTATCTTCCAGCAGTTAGACTATCTGAAGATAGTGTGGGCCCATAACTTGTTAGAAAGTAATGTATCTTCTCATTTAACCATAGACAATATAGCAATATTTTCACCCAACATAGGCTGAAGCCACCCCCGAGCACCTTAACCTTGACAGAGAATGATTCCAGAAGAAAACCAATAGCCAACCAAGGATAATGCATAAATATAACCAAGACTGATCAGAAAGTCCAACCATAACCAAAAGAAAGTCTGAGCCTAAACCAGGAAACCAGATTGTTGCAGTTGTTCCCCAGACTTGCACACTAGCCCAGTTCCTGCAGTGCACACTTCTTCCCAGCTGAAATTCTAAGAAGTGTGTATGAAATGAGGTATGGCTACTTGTATTTATACTGTTTCCTGAGCTGTCTGGGCCAACTTCTCATTCTAGAGACTAAATACTTAATATTAATTATTTCCTTGAGTTGACTTGTCTTCTAGGGTTATGTTCAATGCTTTAGGGTTACTTCTTTCTTTCTGAAATATTATATTCTCGTCAGGGTTACACATGGAGGTAAATACCTCCCGTAGCTTCCATAATATCAACAGATCCTTCTCTAAAAGAAGGTAAAACCATTATTATTGATGATGAATCTCTTGAAGATACTCTAGTTGTTATGAGTAAAGAGACGGTGACTATAAAAACATTGAAGGATATGTCCATGAAAAAGACTAGAGGTGTTAAGAGACAAAATGTGGCTTCTGTGGTTGAAATTTCTAAATCAGATGATAAAGCGGAGCATGAACATAGTCTAATCCCTTTTGTGCCCGAAATTCCAGAACCAATTCTTGATAAGTCAAAATTTCCTCCACCTACAGTAACATAAGTAGAAGAATCTATTGAGTTTCCTTTTACAGAGGTTGAAAGGCTTGAGGATATGCCCAGCAGGCAAGATCTTTCCACTGATCTAAACAAATCATCTTCTGGAGAGGATCCATGGGAAGACAGAGCTGAAATAGGGAAAACTTCAAAAAAAGAAAAAACCTGGTAAGAAAAGAAAAGTCATAAAGAATCTTAAGAAACACAATAAACAACCTAAAAAACAAAACTCCGAGTTACATAAGAGAATGACTAAACTGGTGAAAAAACATAATGAGCTATGTGACTTTTCCCAGAAGTTAATGAATAAAAACAAGAAATTGTATTGGACTTCCAGAGTGCTCAAGACTAAATGGCTTCAAGAAAAGTTCAAACATCAAACTTTTGTCTAAGAATGAACAAAGGTTGGGAATGTTGTAAAAGTGTGGGTTTTATCAGTTTTGACTTATGCTACAGAAAGGCAGTTATTTTTGCAGCATCCCTATTTTGAAAACTCATTTTGTGAACAAGTTTGAAGATCGCGAATATAGAACACCAAAATCAAGTTGGAGATCGAGGAATTGCTCATTCCACACATTTTTCTCTAAGATAGTTATTTTGCATCATATTTTGTTGAAGATCAAAGAATATTTTAGGAGTCAAAGATATGATCCTGAAACACATGATTTTGACCTAGAATCTAGGGTTTTGTTATCTGCTCAAATTCGATGCAAACAAATTATAGTCGTTATCTAATAGAGGGTATATCAATGCACAATCATAACTAAACCTATGTTTTAGTATCTGGGGTCAATAATTGTATGTACTCTCTATCTATAAAATAAAATGAAAAGAGTGGGTAAGGGGGTTGGATTTTCATAAGTGGAAAGGAAAGGGATATATATGGAAATCGTAAAATTTCTTATTGTATGCATCATTTCATACTCAAGAAATCATAAATATTGATGGTTAGACTATTTACCTGTGTATTTCATCTTTGTCTATCTTATTTGAATGCAATTGGAATTTATGCAAAGCATTGATTTATCCTTATTTCGGATTTAATTTTCAATGAATTTGTTATTGTCAGATTACCTGTTTTGAGGATTTTCATTTAAATACATGTTTCAGGTTTCAAATATCATTTATAAACTTGAAAATCTTCTTTATGCAAGTAACTTATTGTTAGCTTGTATTCTGTGTTTTCTTCCTTTTTACGCTATATTCAATTGTCAATTTTCATGATTTATTAGTATGGATGCTCTTGACTAAATGAAGTGTTTCTTATTATTTGATTGAAAGAGTGTAACCATCCCTATAACCTTCCATCCTATTCAAATACCTAATCTATAAACCAACCTTGACCTACAAATTAAATCATTGAAATAACTGAGGTGTCCTAGCTTTGTATCATAGCAGTCTGGTGCAAAGTTTAGGGATAACATGGGGATTACCCATGTCTATTAATTCCACCCACATTCCTTAATTTTGTTATCATTTGTATTAAACTCAATTTTCTAATTGAATTTTTACAAAGCCAATAATTGAATACATGTAAGAGAGTGGGTGTGATAAGTCACATCCCATAGTTATTGGGAGCATGGGGGATGAGTACAGTTAGCTTGGGGAAGTGTGTGAGTCAAGAAATGTAGCTAAAGGAGAGGAAATTTGTATGGGCTATGACAACAGTTTTAGACAGTCAATGTTTTTGCATGAACAACAAGTAGAGAGAAAGAAAGAGAGTTGGGAGATGGAACATCGATGGAGGGAAAATTCTAGAGCATGTTGGAGCATTTTTGGAGCATTTTGGAGCTGAAGACTGAAGAGTTGGGTTGTCATGCATGAAGAGTGAAATCTTGTGTGAGTTGCAATATAACAACAAGTGTTTGTTGTTGTTTTTGGTAGTTTTCCTGATATTGAGTTCCCTTGAGTTCCTAGCAGAGAGATTCCTACTACCTATGCTAGAGAGACCTTGATAAATTAATGGGACTCTCGAGGAACTGAGATTAGTGAAGGGGTACATTCCTTGGGTTGGGTAGGTTGAGAGGAATATATCTGATGGAAAATCAGGATAGCTATAGAAGAATATTAGTGGGTTGTGGTATTTTTGAGTTGTGAGTGGACAATGAGAGACCACCCTCTTTTGTGGATTGCTAACCCCTACTCGGGGGTGACTTGTTGTTGATATTTGGAACAACAAGTCTATGGTTGGGTGAAATTACATCCCAAGCAATTGGTTGCATGACTATTGTTAAAATATAAGTGTTTTATCTATTTTATGTATTGCATTTATGAGTTTAATTGTTGTGCATGAACTCTATGTTTAATAATAATTTATATGTTGTTATGTTGAGTTATTTAGATGCATTCATGTTGTTTAAAATTTTTGTAGATGCATTTAATTAATGGTAACAAATAGTAGCTAAATATGGTTGTAATTTGTAGATGGAAGCTACAAGAAATTAATTAGTTAGAAGAAATTTTTATTTTTTAATGAGTATTTCGCACGTAATGGACCTCAACTGGGATGGGGGACGTTACGCATCATGACTACATTGAACTTTGGTTCCATACAATCATCAAATTGAAGCACTACTTCATTCTTCAACAATTCTTGGCACCATGTCAATCAAACCAACTACTTCCTCATATTTTGGTATCCCTCAAAGCATATCTTTCAAACTTAAATACCATCATATATGTAATCATGTTACACACATGGATCCATTGGAAGTATTCCTACACTTGAAAGAGGTTTTTATTCTTTTAGTAAGGTAGGATATCATAGAAAAATAAAATGAATAAAATAGTGAAGACGAAAACAAGTCTATTTGTGAAAACCAGGTTACTGGCGCAACTAGACATGAGTTTTTCTTGAAAATCAGGCAACTGGCGAGAAAATTCTCGATAAAGTTATGCATTTTGGCTCAATATTTTATTATGGTTTTGTTATCACTCTGGGAAACTCTCTTAGGATGTATCTCAGAGATGCCTGGTAACTTAACTAATATCTCAATGATTCAATCAAATGGATCAAGTCAGATGACTAAATCAAACCTCACTCATTCAAGACATGCATAAACACACTTAGATTGACAAGGATTTCAACTACTATTGTTCAGAGATTTTGTAAATAGGTGGATGTGTGGAGAATCCTTACTATACCAGCAGAATCATACAATAAACATATATGAATGGTCGATTGCAACAAGTAAACAATGCTTGCAATTCTAACTCATCAATGCAAAGAAAGGATGATGGCTATCAGGCATTAGACAAACGTGAATAACATGAATATAACATTCAAGTGCAAGTACAGACTAGATAAGAAGATGGGAATATGAAAAAGTAATGGCAAAAGAAGCTTGTATTACTTAATATGAAAATGAGAAGCTTGAGTACAAAGTCTGAAAGAGTCTCCAAATTTGAACCTTTTGTTCATCTTCTGTCTTCAGCTTTATAGTTTTACAATACAGTTTTCAGATCCTAAAAGAGTGGATCAGATATGCTAAAGATAGAAAGTTAAAACCAAATTGCAAAATATAAGGAATGATCCTCAAAATGAGGTCAATTCCACATTTCATGGTCTTCAGATGATGTAGAATCCTTGTGCAGTGCATCTAAGCCTTCCAAGGCTATTTGATGACTCTTTGTGGAAGATGAAATTCAGATTTGTTGAGCTGTGAACAAACCCCAATTTCTTGCCACTAAAATAGGTACCAAAACCACCTTGAATACCTCTTCTAATCCTTATACATCAAAAATGGATCTTGAATCTGACTTTATAATTCAACATCTATCCATTAAAAGAGTTTTCAAGTGATTTGGATTAGTAAAACTTCGATCTGGGCGAAATTCCACCAAATCTGGCTAGTGACAGGTTTCGGTAGTTAACACAGCTATATTTTGGGTCATTAACTACCGAAAACTCTGCTTTCGGTGGTTAATGAATAGTTGTCTTGTTCGCCTAAACCACCGAAAGTTTAGATTTTACCAAAGTTTCAAAATTGCAAAATTGAAATACCTTGTTGCTTCGATGAGTGTTCAAGGCCTTTTTGATGATGTTGCTCCTCCTCGTACAGAGCTGGGAACTTTAATTTGTTGTGTTGAAGACTGTGGTATATCCACCATTGTTGTAGCTAACTCGGCTAGGGTTTACAAACCTATATGATCCTGTGCTGGAGGTTGAGATTCTTTTAACTTTAGCCTCAGAAGTCTAAGCTGCCTGTACAGCTTCATATTCTCTCTTATCAGCACCTTGTTCCTGTCTTTGATTTTATCATGCTTTTCCTTGATACTTTGGTTAATGTTATAAAGTTCTGCATTTCTTTCAGTCAACTCTGTATTTGTATTTTTAATGACTCTTTATAAAACATCCATATCATAGATATGTTTCAGAAGTTTATTGATTTTCTGAGTCCTGGATGCTTTAGGTTTGCTTGAAGAAGCTTCTGCTAATGGTTGACTGTATTCACCTGGAGGAGTTGGTGAGGGAAAGTTGGTATAATATTCTACAACTTGCTCAGCCTATTCGCCACCCTGTGTCTCTATCTGTTCCTCTTCAGGTTCTAAATCACTGTATGGTAGGTTCAAGGGGTTATCTCCCTCAGCAAAACCCTCTGTTTGCTCACCTTCTTTGCCAAAGTTTAGTTTCCTTTTGGCTTTCTTTCATTCAGCAGATGATGACTCTGTTGGCTCCTTTGGAGGTGAGATAGCCCTCCTCTTTCTTCAACTTCTCTTAGGGGTGAGGGAATTCTTTGTAGTAGACTTTTTTCCCTTTTTATGCTATTGAAGATCAGTTGGGAACTCATTCCAGAATAGGAAATGATTCCAAACAACTTCTTTCTTTCTCAAGGATTCCTTAACTATGAGTGTGATTAACCCCTGGTGTGACACCCTGCTAGCCACCTTGGTGGGTCTTACTTTAACCTGTCAGGCCATCTAAGTGAGTGCTTTGTGAAGGTAGAAAGGTAAGTTAATGGGTGACCTGCCAGTGAAGTGGTTCAACAGTTTGAAGTGATAGAACATTACCCTATTGTACCTGCCTTCACAGGTAATGTATGCAAAAATGACCTTCAACAGAGCTTGCCATTTTGTCTCCAGAAATGACATTGAGATGTCCTTCTTCCAGATGAGAGTTTTATGTTAAGGTTGCAGATAGGATCTGAATTCAATGTCTACTGGTGGAGTAGTCTTGAACCAGCACTCACCCATCCTAGATAGACCGGTGATCTCTGCAATGGATGCCTCATCTACTATAAACTCTTCCTTGCCTATTACAACCCTCCTTCCATCATATGATAAGGCAAATTCTTCTGAGAGATGTTGATGGAAGTTTTCAATATTATTACAGTAGGAGAAAACACCAACCAGATTGAAGAATTCGGCCACTTCAGGGTGTGCCTCCATGTACCAAATTCCATCTAGTTCGGACCTGAGAGTTGGTCCAGCTTTCGGCATTTGATGAGTTGGTTGAACTATCCCTGTAACTTAGCAAAACTCTGTGAGCTAGGGGGACAAATACCTAAAGTTTAGGATGAACTAAGAGTGTATGTCGAGGTAAAAGACACAGAACATGGTGACTCAGAGTTTGATTTGCATAAACCCAATCTTCAACAGATTTTAATCAACAGTAAAGGCTGGATATTAGCCGAGAATTTCAAATTCAGGTAGGAGATATAATTGAACTGAAATAGTGAGAGATTCTAAAGACTACCTGATTACTCGGGATTTTCTTCGAATTGGATGATAGATGGCTTGAAGACTAGCAACAAAACTCGAGCTTCACTTGGCAACGACGACAATTGATTTCAGCGTATGAGTTGGTTAATGAAAACACGAGATTATAGCTAATACACATAGTTTCGGATTTGATTTGTATATGAATGGATTTTAAATGGTGATTAACTGGAGTAATTATGAACCTATCCCTTTGGGACTTGAAGTAATGATAAGCCATGTGACTAATCAATACAGTTAGTCGAGAATCAAACTCCTAAAATTCTGTGTTATGTTGATCCTTCATATGAAATGACAAATGGTGGTTTAAAAGGACAACGGAGCATCAATATCCCAATAAGATGTAATAATAACATCCTACCTCACCAAATCAATCGAGTTTCAGTAGTTATATCTTCATGATTACACCAACTGACAGCTAGCTCGTGTGAAAGCACGGGCTTTTATTTTTGTACGTTGAAAGCTTTTTGGTAGTTAAATAGGCCTTTATTTTGCCTCTTAACTACCGAAAACCACGACTTTCTGTGGTTAATGAGCGCTTTTCAGGCCCACCTAATAACATCCTACCTCACCAAATCAATCGAGTTTCAGTAGTTATGTCTTCATGATTACGCCAACTGACAGCTAGCTCGTGTGAAAGCACGGGCTTTTATTTTTGTACGTTGAAAGCTTTTTGGTAGTTAACTAGGCCTTTATTTTGCCTCTTAACTACCGAAAACCACGACTTTCTGTGGTTAATGAGCGCTTTTCAGGCCCACCTAAACCACCAAAACTTGAGATTCTCTCTTTTGATTGACAAAACCAAATTCAATGCTTGTTCCAAGTTTATTTTCAGAAAGTAGACCATCTAACACACCTAAAAAAATTTAGAAATAAATTTTTGGACTTCTCCCTATCACCTCAAAATAACAATTTTGACTATGCTAGTTTAGGAGATAAAAATTATCTCCTACTTGGGGATGGAATCCTCCCAGTGAGGTTCCAAGAACAAGAAGACCCGTGCCTGTCCATTATACATAAAAATTCTACTCAACAATCATTTACAATTTGTATTGTGTCAGTCCATTGGGCTATGGAGTCATCTGACCTGAGAAACTTATCTTCGGACAACCTGTAGCCTGCTGTGCTTATTCAACCAATAACTGAAAACAATCTAAGTGCTCATATGAATATCTTATTCTTCTGTCTATCCCTACTGCTAACCAAATCTAAAATTTGGTCAGGTAAACGCCAATTTCCATAACAGCCATTTCAGCAACTTCAAAAGCCTGATAACTTTATTTCTATCACTACTTAATAGAAAATAACTAAAACATATTAGCAGTAGTAAATAATCTTTCAGAAAGTCATACTCACTCATGGAAAGTGATGAATGAATGAAATCTAGAACTTTCATGGGGTCTGAAATAAGTAATTCTATCAAATCAGCCACTGGGTCTCTAAAATCAAGATCAAAAGCATTCTGATTCATGAAAAATTATTTCCCTTTCATGACTGGCTCTTTGTTTGTAGATAGATGTCTTCCTTGGAAGTCTTCTTTCTATCCCAACTAAGAACTGAGATCATGTTGTTTGATGTCTTCACTGATATCAATACTGAATGTGGACTGTTCTTCCTCTGTCAAATGAAAATACAAACTCGACTGTTAATCAAAAACTTTATGTTCCTCCTCATATCTGTTGAAATTTTCCTCGGTCTGTAAATCAGAAAGTTGAGGGCTACCCTTAGAATCTGCTACAGATCTGAAATTGTCACCTTCTAATGTGTCAATCTGATAATCATCTTTGGGGTTTTCAAAGGGGACAATCTCATCTTCAAAACAACCTAAGTTGGTAGATGTATTTGATACAATGTCAAAAGCATCAATGTTATGGTTATCCATCTGAAGATCACCAATATCTTGGTTACAATGATAGATGTCCCATGTTGCAACATACTCTTCAAGGCTATCATTAAGCACATCATGTATACATTCATGATCATCTCTCTGTGTAGCTAAAGGAACCAGCTCTTCGAATTTATAACAATCAGACTTAAGGATGGTAAGAGAGCGTTCAGTTTCTTTATTATCCATTTGTAGTTCATGTTGATGAGAAAACACAACATCTTGAAGATCATTAAAGGGTTGTTGTATATTATGAGGGAGAGCTCTTTCTATATTTACATCTTCAAGCTTACAATGTAATTCATATTCATTTATATCTTCGCTTACAAGATGTAAATCATATTCATCACAACAATTATCAAATGTAACCCATCTAAAAAAATCACCTTGCAATGCTCTGAATGCTCGAAAATATTTCAATGATGAAATACTGGAAGGAGGTAAAGAAAATAAACACCATCAATTATTGTTAAAGAAAAATACCACTGATATGCATCACCATACAATGAAAACATGAACATCTTCATATGAACATCTTCATGTTGTAGATCTAATAGATCCATGCACTCATGAAACTTGAGGAGGTGTTCTGCAGGATTGTCTTCTTTGCTCTCTTTGAAGATAGGCAGAAAATCTCCCCATTCCGACATATTAGGTACTGGATGTGGGAAACCAGGAACTGAAGAAAAATTGAGAGGTTCAAACCTCCGAGCCAAAAGGGCAGAAAACGCTTTTGACATCTAAATGTTGTGGAGTCACCACTGAATCCATCCTTCCTGGAGTCACCAAATAGATGATTACAACTGAATATATGTCCAGGCTTTGTCTATCATCAAAGCTGGATCTTGTCATCTCCCAAGGAAGCTGAGCTTCAATCTCCTCTCCCTGGAAACGGCGCCAATTTGTTATCACTCCAGGAAACTCTCTTAGGTTGTATCTCAAAGATGCCTGGTAACTTAACTAATATCTCAATGATTCACTCAAATGGATCAAGTTATATAACTAAATCAAACCTCACTCACTCAAGACATGCATAAACACACTTAGATTGACAAGGCTTTCAACTACTACTGTTCAGAGAGTTTGTAAATAGGTGGATGTGTGGAGAATCCTTACTATACCAGCAGAATCATACAATAAACATATATGAATGGTCGATTACAATAAGTAAACAATGTTTTCAATTCTAACTCATCAATGCAAAGACAGGATGACAGTTATCAGGCATTAGACAAATGTGAATAACATGAATATAACATTCAAGTGCAAGTACAGACTAGATAAGAAGATGGGAATCTGAACAAGTAATGGCAAAAGAAGCTTGTATTACTTAATATGAAAATGAGAATCTTGAGTACAAAGTCTGAAAGAGTCTCCAAAGTCTAACCTTTTGTTCATCTTCTGTCTTCATCTTTATAGTTTTACAATACAGTTTTCAGATCCTAAAAGAGTGGATCAGATATGCTAAAGATAGAAAGTTAAAACCAAATTGCAAAAGATAAGGAATGATCCTCAAAATGAGGTCAATTCCACATTTCATGGTCTTCAGATGATGTAGAATTCTTGTGCAGTGCAGCTAAGCCTTCCAAGGTTGTTTGATGACTCTTTGTGGAAGATGAAATTCGAATTTGTTGAGATGTGAACAAACCCCAATTTGTTGCCACTAAAATACGTACCAAAACCAATTTGAATACCTCTTCTAATCCTTATACATCAAAAATGGATCTTGAATCTGACTTTATAATTAAACATCTATCCATTAAAAGAGTTTTCAAGTGATTTGGATTAGTAAAACTTCGATCTGGGCGAAATTCCACCAAATCTTGCCAGTGACAGGTTTCGGTAGTTAACATAGCTAGATTTTGGGTCATTAACTACCGAAAACTCTGCTTTCGGTGGTTAATGAACAATCCTCCTATTTGCCTAAACCACCGAAAGTTTATCTTTTACCAAAGTTTCAAAATTGCAAAATTGAAATACCTTGTTGCTTCAATGAGTGTTCAAGGCCTTTTTGATGATGTTTCTCCTCCTCGTACAGAGCTGGGAACTTTAATTTGTTGTGTTGAAGACTGTGGTATATCCACCATTGTTGTAGCTAACTCGGATAGGGTTTCCAAACCTGTATGATCCTATGCTATAGGTTGAGATTCTTTTAACTTTAGCCTCATAAGTCTAAGATGCCTGTACAGCTTCATATTCTCTCTTATCAGCACCATGTTCCTATCTTTGATTTTATCATGATTTTCCTTGATACTTTGGTTAATGTTATAAAGTTCTGCATTTCTTTCAGATAACTCTATATTTGTATTTTTAATGACTCTTTCTAAAACTTCCATCTCATAGATCTGTTTCAGAAGTTTATTGATTTTCTGAGTCCTGGATGCTTTAGTTTTTCTTGAAGAAGCTTCTTCTAATGGTTGATTGTATTCACCTGGAGGAGTTGGTGAGGGCAAGTTGGGATAATATTATACAACTTGCTCATCCTGTTCATCACCCTGTGTCTCTAATTGTTCCTGTTCAAGTTATGAATCATTGTATGGTAGGTTCAAGGGGTTATCTCCCTCAGCAAAACCCTCTGTTTGCTCACCTTCTTTGCCAAATTTTAGTTTCCTTTTGGCTCTCTTTCGTTTGGCAGATGATGACTCTGTTGGCTCCTTTGGAGGTGAGATAGCCCTCCTCTTTCTTCGACTTCTCTTAGGGGTGAGGGAATTCTTTGTAGCATACTTTTTTCCCTTTTTATCCTGTTGAAGATCAGTTGGGAACTCATTCCAGAATAGGAAATGATTCCAATCAACTTCTTTCTTTCTCAAGGATTCCTTAACTATGAGTGTGATTAACCCCTAGTGTGACACCCTGCTAGCCACCTTGGTGGGATTTACTTTAACCTGTCGGGCCATCTTAGTGAGTGCTTTGTTAAGGTATAAAGGTAAGTTAATGGGTGACCTGCCAGTGAAGTGGTTCAATAGTTTGAAGTGATAGAACATTACCCTATTGTACTTTCCTTCACAGGTAATGTATGAAAAAATGGCCTTCGACAGAGCCTGCCATTTTGTCTCCAAAAATGACAATGGGATGTCCTTCTTCTAGATGAGAGTTTTATGTTGAGGTTGCAGATAGGATCTGAATTCAATGTCTGCTAGTAGAGTAGTCTTGAACCAGCACTCACCCGTCCTAGATAGACTGGTGATCTCTGCAATGGATGCCTCGTCTACTATAAACTCTTCCTTGCCTATTACAACCCTCCTTCCATCGTATGATAAGGCAAATTCTTCTGAGAGTTGTTGATGGAAGTTTTCAATATTTTTACAGTAGGAGAAAACACCAACCAACTTGAAGAATTCGACCACTTCAGGGTGTGCCTCCAAGTACCAAGTTCCATCTAGTTCATACCTGAGAGTTGGTCCAGCTTTCGGCATTTGATGAGTTGGTTGAACTATCCCTACAATTTAGCAAAACTTTGTGAGCTAGGGGGACAAACACCTAAAGTTTAGGATGAACTAAGAGTGTATGTCGAGGTAAAAGACACAGAACAGGGTGACTCAAAGTTTGATTTGCATAAACCCAATCTTCAACAGATTTTAATCAACAGTAAAGGCTGGATATTAGCTGCAAATTTCAAATTCAAGTAGGAGATATAATTGAATTGAAACAGCGAGAGATTCTAAAGACTACCTGATGACTGAGGCTTTTCTTTGAATTGGATGATAGATGGTTTGATGACCAGCAACAGAACTTGAGCTTCACTTGGCAACAACGAAAATTGATTTCAGTGTATGAGTTGGTTATTGAAAACACGGGATTATAGCTAATACACATAGTTTTGGATTTGATTTGTATATGAATGGATTTGAAATGGTGATTAACTGGTGTAATTATGAACCTATCCCCTTGGGACTTGAAGTAATGATAAGCCATGTGACTAATCAATACAGTTAGCCGAGAATCAAACTCCTAAAATTCTGTGTTATGCCGAGCCTTCATATGAAATGACAAATGGTGGTTTAAAAGGACAATGGAGCATCAATATCCCAATAAGATGTAATAATAACATCCTACCTCACCAAATCGATCGAGTTTCAGTGGTTATGTCTTCATGATTACGCCAACTGACAGCTAGCTTGTGCAAAACCACGAACTTTTCTTTTTGCACGTTGAAATCTTTTTGGTAGTTAACTATGCCTTTGTTTTGCCTCTTAACTACTGAAAACCACGACTTTCGGTGGTTAATGAGCGCTTTTTAGGCCCACCTAAACCACCGAAACCTGAGATTCTCGCTTTTTCTTGACAATACCAAATTCAATGCTTGTTCCAAGTTTATTTTCATAAAGTAGACCATCTAACACACATAAAAAGATTTAGAAATAAATTTTTGGACTTCTCCCTATCACCTCAAAATAAAAAATTTGACTGTGCTAGTTTAGGAGATAACAGGTTCTTCAAAATAATTCTTGTTTTCCTCATGTTGAATGATGTGGGATTCCTTAAGGCCCACCTTCCAGCAGATCTCATCTCATCGCCTCCAACACATCATCTGGGATTAAGATTAGAGATGTTTATAAGTGCCTTGGGACTTGCATACATCAATGGAAGACCTCCTTGCTATCAACAATGGGAATTCATGAAGGTATCTCGATTGACATATCTTGCAGGTGACTCAACTCCAACACTTCCATTTTTTCCTATTAGGATGTACTTAGATACCTTGACACTCATTTTCATCATTGGTGAGTGTTCCTGCATTGGTTAATGATTTACATTATTGATCAGTAATCCAATGAATTATTTCTATGTTAAACTTCAATAAAATCCATTCACGTAGATTGAATTGTACCAATAGGGGTTATATGTGAATATTATATGGCTTATGGTATCAACAACAACTTGCAACAGTCATTTTTGCGTTCTAAAGTTTCTTGTAACTAGTTCAGCAGTATGTCTATATATTGTTCCAATAAAATATTGTCATTCAATATTAAACAACAACATGGTTTATGAAGTATAGTTCAGTTTGAATGGTAGCCACCATAGTTCTTTTCAATTATATTTCCTTTTCCAATTATA
>SNQJ01S0225100.1:3652-14722 GCA_010110895.2 Picea sitchensis
ATCCCTCAAGCACAGCCAAGACAAGATCAAACATTTGAAACCCACTGCGAGATTTCCTCCAGCCGATCCTTGAAACCAATGGTGACAAAACTAGAAAGCAAGAATAACAGATTGAAGGAGAAGTTACATGAGTACACTGTATGGGATAGACATATTAAAACTGAGAATGAACTCATGAAACTCAGGGTAACTCACCTCTTGTCCAAAATTGAAAGGTTAAAGAAGAGGAATAAGGATATTTTCAAAAGGAACAGGCAACTTCAGAGGACTGCCAGAAAGCATATTATAATCAACAGAGTCCTCAAGAAAGAAATCAGGAATCTGAAGAAACTGAAGAGGTTACAAATGCTGGTTGCAGCTGCTGCAACCCTATGATTGCTACCAGTCTTTGAATTTTGTTGCCTGAGGACAGGCAAAGAATTCAGTATGGGGGCATGTTGGTCTCCAGTTTTGATCATGTTTTCGCCTATCTTATATTCCAAAGACCTCCATTTCTATACCCAGTACCACCCCTTTTTGGCCTTGTTTTGACATAATTGACATCTCCCTACCACTCAATGGGGCTACTTCAGGTATCTTTATGTTTCAAGCTATTTTTATGCATTTTGATGCT
Source organism: Picea sitchensis (assembly GCA_010110895.2). Taxonomy (NCBI): domain Eukaryota; kingdom Viridiplantae; phylum Streptophyta; class Pinopsida; order Pinales; family Pinaceae; genus Picea; species Picea sitchensis. Next base: position 4,266 of record SNQJ01S0225100.1, read on the forward strand.
TTAAATTGATATTTAAACTAATGTCTCTTGGGTTAGGTACCACTTCTATTTTTGGAAAAGGATTTGCCAGTACCAGGTACCAGCTCGTACTTCATGGAGATACCAATGAAGCCGCTCAATATCTGTGCGTTATGGTCAGAATGGGAGACAGAGAGATGTACATGACAGATGGATTCATCGCTCATACGAACTGAGTCGTTACTATTTCATGGTTCACACTTCGTGACACTACATGTCACGAAGATGTGAAAAACGTTTTAAACTTGATTTCAAGCTATTTTCAGATCGGGGATTCGTTGGAACTAATGTATCTTTGCTTCAGACTGTTATAGAGGAGGATCTATATATAACCAGGGGATCACTCCTAATAAACAATTGGGTTATGTTATGTTATATCGTGAACACATATTTCTGAATGAAAAACTGTTGTTACGTTATGTTACTTGACTGGTATACGATTTGAGTATTTTCTTCTGAGCTAATGGAGCGTGAAATTTACACAATGTCTTCATAGAATGATATAGTTAGTTCTGGTTCTTTCCTTTGGCGTTTGTACCTTTTGGCTGGGCCTGCCAAACAGGTGCAAGTCGCTGCTGTTCTTGCATTAATTTTAGATTACTTCAGTACCGTAGTAATTGCATGCATGTTAGTTTATGGAGTCTTGGAATTAACTGGTCAGAATATTGATTGATTATTCTTCAATTGTATCGTTCCCAGCATGTTTCTATCTGTTACATTGATGAATATTGATAGCATGGTTGATTCCTGTAGGATTTAAAGTGTGAATCGGAATAGCCATGTTCCATTTTTCAATATGAACATAGATTGAAGTGAATGCAAGCTGAATTTACTTTGCTTTGGATAGGATAGTTAGGATACCCTGCTTTGATCAAGATAAATCGATTACTTTGCTCTGTTAATATAGTTAGGTTGAAATTGATAGTTAGAGGAAGCTTCTAGTACCAGTAGGGTAAGTAGGATATTCCTTTGTCTTCCTGTAGGCAGATTTAGATTTATTTTTGATGTGTAGATTGAATGCATTATAGAGAGGTACTTTTCCTGTCATGGGTTAGATAGAAATGGTGATGATCGGTGAATAAAGATAGTNTGTTCTTGCATTAATTTTAGATTACTTCAGTACCGTAGTAATTGCATGCATGTTAGTTTATGGAGTCTTGGAATTAACTGGTCAGAATATTGATTGATTATTCTTCAATTGTATCGTTCCCAGCATGTTTCTATCTGTTACATTGATGAATATTGATAGCATGGTTGATTCCTGTAGGATTTAAAGTGTGAATCGGAATAGCCATGTTCCATTTTTCAATATGAACATAGATTGAAGTGAATGCAAGCTGAATTTACTTTGCTTTGGATAGGATAGTTAGGATACCCTGCTTTGATCAAGATAAATCGATTACTTTGCTCTGTTAATATAGTTAGGTTGAAATTGATAGTTAGAGGAAGCTTCTAGTACCAGTAGGGTAAGTAGGATATTCCTTTGTCTTCCTGTAGGCAGATTTAGATTTATTTTTGATGTGTAGATTGAATGCATTATAGAGAGGTACTTTTCCTGTCATGGGTTAGATAGAAATGGTGATGATCGGTGAATAAAGATAGTTTTAGATAGTTGTGTGGAATTACAGCAGAGCAGAAATAGAAGTACCAACACTCAAGGATAGAACTGCTTCTCTTTTGATGAATTAAACAGGAAATGATAAATTTCAAGATAGTCATTAAGATTCAATTTCTCAGAGTGAGTTTAGGTTTTCTTTTAAGGATAGTCTTTAGCTAGGAATTAGCTTACCCGCACATACAGTGTAGCAAATCAAAGTTTACTTACCCTGGTTTGACAATTTAGTGTTTCAGGTCATTTAAATCTTCAATTTAGCAGCCTGACAGTGGGTTTGGCCACAAATCTCAGGATTGTTGGAACATAAGAAGACAGTCCATCAGGAGTGCTTCATATAGCATGAAAAGAAGAACACATGGAGATAATAAGCTCAGAGATCAAGTTCTAAGTAGCTGGGACACCTTCGAAAGTGGATGAAGAAGACTTAACAAGAAAAACAAAATGGCAGTCATGAGGTAAGCTCAAGCTTGATTTTTTATGAAGAATACGCGAGATCCTATGGGAGAAGCCACGTACATACGTGAGGTGACCTATAGAAAGGTCACATACATATGCAAGCTGTTTGTAGAACAGGCTACTCACCTGTGGTAAAAGCCTTGGAAAATAAGGCTATGAGTTGCAACATGCTTTGATAGTATAAATTGTTTTTGTAGGGTATGCCATGGTTTATTGCAGGTTTTCATGATTATATGTTGGCATGTGTATTTGATGTATGTATGGTAATGACATATGGTTGAGTATTGAAAGTCTATCTTGGATGCATGGTACTAACCCTAGAGTGTGGTTTGAGACATTTACTGTTGAGGAACAATGTTGGTTATGTCAATGATGATATGGAATGTTTTTTATGGGACAATTCATGTTGATGTGATGTTAGATAGAGACATATCATTGACCTATTGAGGGGCACTCTTAGTGCATGTTTAGAGGTACTATTGGCTGCTTAGTACTTGTTGTAGTGAATGTTTTTTAAGGCAGATTTGTCATGGTACATGGCTGGTACATATGTGAGCTCCATTGATATATCTTATGATGTATTGTTAGAGGCATATTTGTTGGATGTTTATGTGCATTCATTTCACATGTGGTTGAGCTACATATTGGGACATGTAGTTGATGAGTTGATGAGGTGGTTATGTTGTACATCCTTGATGAGTCATATCTTGATCTATAGTTGATGCATGATTGGTACATACTTGGTACATTGTTAGAGGCACTTTCTAGCAATATGATTGGCACATGGTTTATGGTTGATATGGCATACATGTATGGAAATACATCTTGATTGTAGTTCATCTTGTTGAGGTTTGGTGCATGGTTAATGCACTAGCTTTGGTACATGATGTATGGGTTGATATTGTTGAGACACTTGTTATGATGTTTGGTTTATATATTAATGGTTGAGATACATGGTTGTGGCACTTGGTTCATGGTAGAGGCATATCATGATTAATATGACACTTGTTTGAGTCACATGGTTGGAATGTTGGTATAGGCATATGGTTGGTACACAGTTGGCACATGTTATTGGCATCTGGTTGATACACTGCATTGATGATATCTTATGGTATATTGTATGGTATTGATGTACATGGTTGATGTACATGGGTGTTGTGCATGATTGGAACACAATATGGCATCGGATGTACATGGTTGATGTTTTGTTCATGATTATGTATTCATTGTCGACATATATTTTACGTCATGATGTATCGTATGGAACAAGTTTGATGCATGGACATGTCCAAGGATCGTCATAGGAAGAGAAAATCATTCTTGAGCAGTGTTGAGCTAATTATATTACTACAAATAACCTCCATAAATTGTCAACCTAGGGAGGTAAACTTTGAGGCACAAACATTGTATGTGCAGAACTAGAGCCTATCCTAATCTAATTTACTCTAATCTAATTTACTCATAATCTAATCTATTATAATTTAAGCTTCTCTAATCTAAAAATCATTCAAACTACTTTGATACTAGATTTCTGAATTCACTAATCCTATTTAAATTCAAGATTCAAATATAAACTAAATATCTAAATTTATAAAGCATACCGATTTCAATTCTATCCTAGGAAGAAATGAAATATCTCTAAAAATTATCTTTAAACTAATCTAAAATTAAAGCATCTATTTCAGAATGAAACTACCTAATGAAATCTTATTTTAATGTAACTCAGAAATTAAACTAAGTAACAGAAAATTATGGAATGACACAGAAAGCAAAATAAGGTACATAAAGTGAATTTGCACCTATACTAACCTACATCTAGATCTCTTAACATCATATTTGAAATTTCAAAAGATAATGTTCCTAAAGAAATCTAAGAAAACAAATGCTTGCAAGGAGAAAAAGAGGACTAAACTAACTTTATAATTTAAACCTATACTAAAGCAAGTAAAACCCTGAAATCCTACAATTGAAGGCAACTAGATCTATTTTATTTGTAAGCTTTAAAATCTACAGAATAAACAGATGATGAAAAGACTGATTTCAAGCACATGTAAATCTATTTTCCACATTTATTTATCAATCCTTCTAAGTACAATTTCTTTCTCTAATGAAAACAAAAAATCGTATTTAACTTATCTATTCTATCTGAAAACTAAATTTATAAATAAAGGGCTTATGGTCTTCTTGGTGGATCCTTGCCAAGAAAACCACAAGTCCTTAAGTAACTTGCAGACCAAATTCTACTCTACAACCATTATTCTAAAAAGAAAATATTAAACATGGAAACAAACTATGTGATAATTTTAAAAAGTCTTTAATCTATCATTAATTCAGAATAATATAAGCAACAATGATTTTCGATCTTTATTCAATTCATGAATTCAGTATTTGAAACAAAACAGTCTTCCTCCATATTCATCTCATGTCTAGACCATTGTCTAACTCTCTTTACATTTCGATCCAAGGCTTTTTATAGCTTATGGACACAAATAACTAATCCCAGCTTTTTCGCAACAGATCCTATATTCTAATAAATGTTTACAACTGATTGCAAAAGAAAGCAATATTCTTATGCTCGAATCATGCTTCTGGAAACTTGTTATTAAATATCAAATCTTCATCTCTATGGCATGTAGTGCCTAGAGATGAATATTATATTGATTGGTTATGAGTCATCAACGAGATTCAAGATGAGTCGATTCGAGTTTTCTTGAGCAAGATGGCAGTGCTTGGAGTTATAGAGAACCTTCATACTAAAGTAAGCTGCAAAATCTAAGATAATAAGTCACGAATCCTTTAAGAATCATATTTAATCATTAAATAAAAGGAAATTAAAGAATTTTGATCAATGACCATACCTTACTATACTTGCTGGGTATTTGGTTATATGAGTGAAAATATAGATGAATTTATGAGGTCTCAGATCAAAATAAGAGGTGAAGAAGTGAATATGGATAGTGTAAAAAGTGTCAAATTGGCTAGCCAACAAGCAGTTGATCTATGTTCTGGTTGAGCAGTAGCATTTGCGGCAGAAGAAAATTGCAGTGGTAGCATATTGTTCATCCTACAGAGAAGATAGGGGGAGACATACCTACTTGGGGAGTCATTCTTCTTCCCATGATTCCAGGAGGATAGATTCATTAGATGCAGGATAGAGAGATAGATTCTTGGAGAGAGAGCAAAAAGGCATGTTTCCAAGGGGAATGATGGTCACAAGGGGAGCATGATTGATATGTCTTCAACATTACATCATTGTAATATCCCTTGTTAAAAATGGGAAAAATTATTTAGAGGAAGCTCAAAGGAATCCAGACAAGGGGAGAAACCCCAAGGAGAGTTCAGGTAGGGGGAGAAACCCCAAGGAGAGAACTACCCTTTTACATTGATGTCAAAGGGGTAGAGATAATCACATTTATGTGATTGATATGACTATTAATGAGAGCAATGCCATGTCTACGTGTTTCCATCAATAATTGGTGTTGACATCAATGTTAGTATTTGCATCAATGCCAAAGGGGGAGATTGTTGCATTGTGTTGTAATTGATGTCTTGTCATAGTATCATTGATGTATTTATTGATGGCCTATGTTGTCATAGATGTAATTGATGTCAAATATGTCAAGTGGTTTCATAGTGATGTATTGGCATGGATTGATGTATAGATGGGATGATGTAAAGGTTGGTCATTATTGTCTTGTCATGATTGATAGGAATAGCCAAATGGATAAAGTCCAAAGTGGTCCCCTTATGGTGAAATCCCTCATGGGAAGACACTCTTGGATAAATTTCTCAAAGTGGTCCCCTTATGGTGAAATCCCTCATGGGAAGACGCTTTGTGAAGTCCAAATGGTTAGGTAGCCCAACAATGTGGTTGGGGAACCCAAGTTTGATTAAGGAATAATTTAATGAATATCAGTGAATTTGCAAGAGAAACTATTCCATATGGATAGTATATGTCATTCCATTTCTTGTGATATGTGGAACATCACATAACTCCTCACGATTAGAGAGTTATGGCCATGTGAGGTTGGAGAACTCTCATGAGTTATCTAGAAGCCTCTAGAATGTCAAAGAAGTCAAATTATTCTAGAATCCCCAAGAAGATGTTGACTAGTCAAAGTGGTTAGTCATGGGTTAAGTGGTTGCAACAAGAAAAAAATTAAAAATAAATTAGTTGCAACTAGAATTGGAGAGTTTACTATTTGTGGATAAAGTGGTTAAGTGGACAAAGTGGATAAGTGGACAAGGTTGGCTAAGTGGATAAATTGGTTAAGTGGACAAAGTGGTTAAGTGGACAAAGTGGCTAAGTGGACAAAGTTGGTTAAGTGGACAAAGTGGCTAAGTGGACAAAGTGGTTAAGTGGATACTTCTAGAGGAAGCTACTTGGAGAGTATAAATAAGAGAGCAAGGGTCTCCCATTAGTATCCATATTTTGAGAATATTGAATATCTACAAGTGACTAAGGTAACCAGAGGAGATATAAGGTGAATTTCAGAGGGAAGGTGAAGTAAGAAAGGCCGAAATTCAAGGGAGGATAAATTCTTTTGATGATGCTTTCTAAGGTATGTTATTTACAGGTCATCTCACCATTTTTGCAATAACTTGTTTTCTACAATGATTGACAGTGAAATCTGGAGGTCATTGAGAAAAAATATCAAAGTAACTGTGATAAACAATTTATCTTCTAGGTCATTGTATTTTGGGAGTTACACTATGTGAAAAATAGGATTTATGGCTCATCCTGAAACTAGTCTAAAACGGGTGTTTCAGGTAAAAATGTCATAATTTCTTCATACCAGATCCAAATTCAGTAAGAAAAAATGTATTGGTTATAGTAAAGTCTTTAGTATGTTTTGTACAATTTTCATATCCATACAACAAATATTCCATGTGGGGCATGTCATACAAATGAGCTCTCTAGAATAGGATAGAATTCATGAGGGTCTTCCATATTTTCTTTAACTTCTGTTCTGGGAAGTTTTGAACCCTTAAATTTGGAAGAGATGGAAAAAATATATTAGAGTATATATGGTTAAAATTTAATCCATTGAATTACAATATTTTTGGAGATATGCTCTGTGGAAGTTAGGGTTCCTAAATAATCCTGAAAATATGTTTCAAACAAGGAAACCTTGTATTTCTGCTATAACTTGTTTTTTGTGGCTTTGTAGACTGTGAAATTTGCAAGGTATGATAGTACATGTAGGAGTACCTCATATATAAATTTCAGAATTAGAAACAAAAAAAATGAGCTTGTGGTGAATCTTACAAGTTGAGGTAACTTGTTGATTGCATGGCATCGTGAATGAAGGGAGGTTGATGAAGTGTTTGGTTGATTGTATGGGAAGATTCTTGTGATGAGCATTTGTTGTAGATCTTTGATTATGATCTAGATAAGATTCTATAACTCGTTGACTTGTATTTGTGTTGGTTGTATTACTAAATCAATTCTAGTTGGACATATTACATTCTATCGGCAAGCTGAGTCTTGCGGCAAGACGAGCCTTGCTTGAGAGTTGGTGCTCTCCTTGGAGTTGGTTCTCCATACTTCAGTTGGTGATGATAAAAATCCCATGATTGTAGTCACATGTAAAATATAATACAAAATATTACACATACATATGGTGTCTCTTGTGTTTATTGTGCTTATGGATTGATTGCTCTTTATTATTAATGGATGTCATTGGTGAATGGATACATGAAATATTACAATGATGATGTGTAATATTATGTTTTGAAATGGTTTCTAACTTGAAGTGAGAAAAAGTTGTAAAATCCCCCACACTAATTCACCCCCCCTCTTAGTGTGGCTGGTGTGTCCAACATGTTTTGTGTATAATCTCAGAGGTTTTTTTTTGGTAAAAAAAAAAAGGGATAGTCAGGTTATGAGTTCTCTTTGTGGTTATTTTTACCTCCTACTCCATTCACGATAGATTTATGGCCCTATTGAGATGTCATTCCACAAATTAAATGAATGAAAAGTTGGGTTTTACCTCATGACCACCTTGGAAGCTACCGTGTCAAACCCTGTTGTTAAAATTGTTGGAGGTTTTGGTTTCATGTTATAAACCCCTCTTGCCAAGTTGCCTCACCCACCAGGATGTTCAAACACTACTATCCCTTGTCATTGATGTTGTAAAATTGGACTCGGGTTTTTGAATTGGTTATATGTTGACCCGACAGTTGAGAGATTTTTTACTTGCATATCTCCTTGGCCCATTGGCTGACTACCTATAGGGGTTTTGGTCATTTTGAGGACTATATAATGAATTAAAGAAAATAACTCCAAGGCTTTGAACCCGACCCATCACAAAGAAATACTAAAAGTAGTTACCAGCCTCGTAGATTGAGTATTTGTTGGACTATGTTACACCCCATTGCATGTTGGATGTGGTTTATTTTAATCAATGGAATGTTTCTGTTGACAGTCTATCATGTGAAAATAACTCTAGAAATAAAAGAAATAAATTGTACAGTGAGAAGGAATTGGTTATAGTTGTTTTGGATTGGTGATGTTTGGAGTCATTTGATTTTTAAATGAAAGGAAAAGAGACTAGCTAATAGAATAAAGGGTCTCGAACCCAGTCCATTGTACATAAATTTAATTTGGTTGATGTAAATGTTAAAGGTCAATGAGATGTTATTTTTCTCGGCCTCCTCATGTCTTCTCTAAGCGCTATGTATATGATCGTTGATAATTGGAATTATGGATAGCCTGTGTATAAATGGTGTCGTTGTTCGAAGAAGAAAGATAGGAAATGATTGGCTGAGTTTGACAGTCCTAGATTTTTTCTTTGGGTTTGATATAGAAGTTGTTGTGTCTTTAACTTTGATATTGCCTACAGTTTAAAATGTTTTTTTTAATAAATTAAGGGTATTCTATTTTAAAAGGACAAATGTTATTTTATTTAATGGAACAATTTCCATTTCATTTCCCGTTCATTATACCATTTTTCGCTCCTTACAAGCCCACCTTCTTCCTAGATTCATTTTAATTCCTTGTTATGTTATTGTAAATGGAATTTCAAAAGAAATAATAAAAAGGAGAAGGAAGTGACTGGTGTTTAAATTGGAAATGGGAGTATTGTTTTGATATGGAAGTTGCATCTATGTTGCTTGAAGAGTATCCGCTAGTGGTCCCCGTCCATGCTACCACTTTTCATTCATTACCAACCCTTCATATTCCCAATAACCCCATCATTCCCTGTTCAATGGAAAATAATTATTGATCTGAGTAATATGATGAATGGACTGATTTCATGTGCTTCTGTTGAGGATTATAGAGCCAATATTTGATTTTATTTTGGTAGGGTTTGTTAGCGATAAAAAATGCACTGGCAGTTTTTAAAGAATGATGCCGAATATTGTAGGGAAAATTTGACTAGATTCCTGAGCTCCAAATGCATATTTTAAAGCACCATTGGAAATATTAGGATTTCTAGATGTCGATCGACTATTCAAGCATGTAAAACGGACTATCCATGACTGAGAAATTTGATTTTAAAAAAATCTGCGCTTTCACCAGCTAACCCGTCTTGAATTTTGCTAGTTAGCTGGTGAAAGCTCTGCTTTTTCACTAGCTAAGGAGCGGATTTTTGGGTAAATTAGCTGGTGAAAGCCTATCATGGCTAGAATAACCGAAAATTTTCCCATATCGGGATTTTTTGAGTTTGAATGGTTTGAAGCCACTTCAAATGGACAATTGTTGAATTATCAAGTCTGATTCAAAGGCTAGTTTTGAGGGATAAGGTCAAAAAGAGGTTTTTCAACTACATTTGGCATCTTTTTCAAAGGCAGAATATCAGGGGTTTAAAGACACATCATCCAATTCAAATTTTATCTTTGGAGGACCAAATCAAACAGCCTTGGGAGACTAAAACTGCACTTCATAACAATCTACTACTCTTAGAGATCATTAGATAAGACCTTTTTCTATTTTGTTTTGATTTTCCATTTTTATTATGCTAGATCCATTTTTATAGGATCTCATCCTACACTTGTTGCATCTATTTTGATTTGACTATTTTTAGTAAATCTGATCCATCTTTCAAGGATCTAGATTTCATCTTGTAAGGCTATAAAGCCAAAGACATTTGGAGCACTATGGGTTCAATCTAAGATACATTTTCTAGCCATTGAACTTGACTTCTTATTATGATAATAGAATCACATTCCTCTTTTGTTTTCAATATCAGATTCTTTCATATATTTCATGATTCTACACTTTATTCTAGTTTAGTTTAGCTTTTAAGAACTGTCATTTTCTTATTAAGCTCATAAACTTGGATTAAAGAATTTCTTGTTGTCTTGTATGACCCTGCATATGGTTGTATTTGGTTAGATGGACTAGTATTCTTCATCCCCTTTT
>SNQJ01S0225101.1:4648-17188 GCA_010110895.2 Picea sitchensis
TTTCAACAATGCCAAGGTACATATCTCTGCTAAGAGATCCATTTTGTGACAAGTATTTTTCAAAATACATGCCTACCTATTCTCCTTCGTTGTTTGATCTTAAACATTTCACAAGTCAACTACGTTCTGTTTCAACTAATGCCCTAAATTCCTTGAAATTTTCAAATACATGACACGTATTCTTTAATAAATATACACGATTATGCCTTGAAAAGTCATCAACAAAGGTCAATGCATACTTTGCACCATATAGTGACAGTTTATTCAAGGAACATAAATCACTATGGACAAGTTTCAACTGAGTTTATTCTCTTTAATCTTTCCCTCTTTCAAACACAACCTAATGATGATTTCCAAGCATACTTCCTTCACAAACTCCATCCGAGGAACAACCATAGGTAGTTTAGTGACCATGTTTCATTTCACCATCAATTTCAAGCTTTGAAAATTCAAATCTTTGAGTCATCCATGCCAATGCCTACTCTAGTTATTATTGGAAATTATGAGTGCATTTGATCTTTCTTGGGAAAGTCACTGAATTTATACACTTTGTCCTTCAGATCAAGGAAACCTTCAATGACAAAAACAAAGTTGGTGTGCATATCCTTCTATTGATGTGGGAAAATGTCCATTATCAAACTAAGGGAGGTTTCCCAAATCTTTATCCCAATTAGATTTATCTTTGTTTTGGATAGAAAAATCCTCCCGTATGTTGGCATGGATGCCACCAGATAAATGATTTTTTTTGCACCAAATATCTAAATCCTAAGTGAAATCCTAAAATTAATAACATAATGCAATGTTATGCTAAGTACCCAGATAGGATTTAAGAACAAAGGAAAGTGAACATGAAATTAATAATAAGTGTTTCTTCAACCATTAGTAAAAGGAAATAGTTCACATAATACTACTCACTAAAAATATCATGATAAACAACCATTTAAATAAGGAAAGCCTAAATGAAATTGACCAATTATAATTTTTCATCCACAAGTTAGAAACTAGTTGGGCATCCATAGCAGGAAGTAATTACCATTGCATGAGAATAGTTTACAACAAAAACAAATATTCTAACATCAATAAGTGAACAAAAGTCCCAACCTAAACATATACTGGAGTATGTCTCCAACAATGGCTCGCTTTTCTTCTTCATTAAAATTGAAAATTAGTTTACAATCTCCCAAAAAACCTTGTATCTTCTTTCATCTCTTTGATTTATACAAAATGAGAAGGGAGAACCAATCACTTTGGTTCTCCTTATTGACTATTCACACTACTACATTTGGGATTGAAAATCTACATAAATTTTATGTTTAAAATCTCAAATAGTTTAAAATGTCAGCTAAATGTCAAATGACAATATGCCTCTCATCAAATAAACATTGATAAAGTAATGTCAAATAAGAAATGGTTAAGTTCTAAAATATGTGATAGTACACCAACTAATTATATAATATAAATTATGTCATACAAATTCTCTTTTCCAATGTTACTTCAACCTCCACTAAACGCCTAACCAACTTCTATAAACCTAGGGAAACATTTTTTGTTTAACAATAGTGTTGCATAATAAGTCTCTTAAACAACTTTGTATCAATGTTTTTGTCATGGTAATGATGTACTATAATGCTATTTTGATGTTATAGAGATTCTAGGACAAGGCTGACGCCATGAGTCCAACGTCACATCGACTTTATAGGAATTGAATAAGTGACATGATTTTTTTTTAACCAAAAAAAATAGAGATTGACCTAAGCCACTATGTATTCTATTAGGGCCCTTGGATATACTAATGCAATCAAAATAATAACAAGTTTTCAAAATAATGGAGTGATATGGTCCAATTCGCCATAAACATGACTATCTTCATTAACATTCATTAGAAATTTGATGAATTTCTAAACAAATTGTATCACTAGTTATATGAAGTATTTGAAAGAAGTGGAGAAGATGCCCATAAACCTAGGTTATCCAATGGATATTGATGCCATTTCCTCTAGTTATATGGGTCGCAGTTCAAGGCATGAACCCTTCAACTAACTTAGATGTCCTACAAAAATATTTGTAGTATTGTGAAGGCACCATAAACAATTATGGACTCTTTTGAACTTGCTTTGCATCATGGATTAAGTACCACCCAATGTTATATGTACTCACACAAATGCTCTCACAATAGAAAATATTATCTACATAAATGTAGCTTTGTGAAGGTAGCTTTACATTTGTTCTATGGATTGTTAAAATTCATTACAAGGATCTAATTATCTCAACTAATCATAAATTTGTAGAGCATCCATTTGGTCGATGTATTGGGTAATTTCCACCATGGTTTCCACTTTGAGAAAGGAACGCAAACTCTATGACAATCCATCACCTCCACCACTTGACTTGACATTGGAATTTTAATTAGGGGTTCTTAGAGGATAGTAGTATAGACTAATATAATGGAAGCTATCAAAAATTTGCAACAACTTAGCTATATTTTTCATTCACCCATCCATATTCCCAAATTTCCTAATGATATTGGCAATCGCTTCCTTGATCAATTCAATATGACTATAGATGATTCTCCATCTCTTGATTAATCTAATATCATATATTCACTATAAAATGTGGAAAAACAACAATATTTACATATGAACAACACCCTAATACCAGTTTGATGAAAATGGGAGTCCATTGGAAGAATTAATGTAACCAAAACACAAATTTTGATAATTTCACATTAATATACGCAATCTCTACTTTATGTAACAAAAATAATGGGAACAATTTCTACTTTGTGGGAGAAAAAATAATGCTTCTTGTAAATAAACTCACCTTACTATCCATCCAAATCTTGACAAGTCAACATACTCATAATGGATAAGAACACCCTATTATTGGTCTTGATAAGCTACATGAGACAAACCTATGAATCGAAGAAAAATACAATCAAGAAACAAATAGATATTGATATCCATTTTTACTTTTGTGTAGACCAAATATATCATACAAATTAAGGCTACAATGGAATTGAAAATAGTTAGTTCCAAGATTCAAAGTTTGAACTGGCCAAGTTGGGGCTCAAACATAACCTATTAGGTATCCAATAAAACTTGGAACATTTTTTAAGTTGAAGACTAGGAATCCCAATGAGGAAAATAGTACAAATAACTTCCACATACTTGTCATCATATGTGTCACATCCCCACAGTGTGCCTAGCCAAATATTACGATCGCAAACCTCTTGAGAGCGTGTGGCACCATGACGTTTCTCACTTGGATTCTTGGCAACACCAAGGATACTTCATTTGGACTACACCTCTTCACCTAGAGCATACCCATACTATGTTCTAGGCTATCGACGAGTCACACTCCTACTCTAGTGCAACTCTTGTATACTTAGACAATTTTTAACAACTTAACACTTAGTCATATATAACCATACATCCATGAAACGAAGAGAACACTTGCAAAAAAAACAAGAGACACACAAATATAGTGTGGGAAACACAAGATGTGCCTAACACCTAGCTAAGTATTATTATTGTAAAATTGTTACATTATGAACACTACAACTCAATTTACAACTTGACAAATTCAAATGACTTGCCTCACCTCACCAAGACATTGATACATAGATCCATTACCTCAAGCTTCATCTGTCGCAACATATTTCACAACTCTTGCAAAGCACCCCAACCATGCATCCACCACATACTCATCATCTTTTCTCTGCTACAAGACTTCGCACAAACCTACGTTTTTGTCTCCTAGCATGCCTCCTCAAACCTGTGACAATACTTACCACAAACTCAACCCAAAACAAGGTCGCCCCAACTTGTCTAATTCTATCTCACAATTGCAGATATGATCTTGTTCTCCTTGTCCTTCAATTATGCCTCCCTTGGTTGTGTGCCCTTGTTCTCTAGTTATAGGGACTCCAAAGGTCACCATTGTAAACTATCACATCCTTTTGGGGTGTTGTGCCCCTTCATGAACCCATGCTTCCAAATTAATCGTCACGCCCATTCATGAACCCATGTGTCCAAACAAATCATCATTCCCCTTCATGAACCTTATCACCTAAACGAATCGTCTTGCCCCATCATGGACTCAGTCGCCCAAACGAATCATCGTGCCCCTTCGTGGACCTGGTCACCCAAACAAACCCATGCACTCGTCTACCGTTGTGTCCCTTGGGACCAACATACCCCAACCTTGGTGCACTCCTTATGTCGGTGTGCCCCAATATCATGGCCCCTTCATACTTGGGAAATCCCCTTGGCCCGTTCGCATGCCCAAGGCCCCATGTAACATCCTCGGTATAATCCCCGTTTTAATTTATGCATAATGTAGATATGAATATAATTATGGCCAAGCAATGTAATATGTGAATTGTATTTCTGATTTTAATAAATATAATGTGATACCAGTTGTTGGGAATATGGAAAGTTATGGGGGTTGATTTATCCATAAGAAAGGGAAATTTCTATGAGGAGTCCAAGGAGGTGATTAATTATGCGTATTAATCAAAACCCATATTTTTGAATTGTATTATCATTTGGGAAAACCTTCTATTTTCTGGTTGAGTGTATGAGATCCCAATCATTGAATACCTTTCAAGGGGTGGGTGTAGAAGTCACCTCATATTAGAATCATGGGGTTGCATTACAATCAACATTGGGTAGAGTGAGAACTCAATTGTCTTGGGAAAATAGAGGAAATTTGTATGGGGGAGAATAGGTATTTTTTCACATTCAATTTTTCATGAACAACGAGGGAGAGAAAGGAAAAGGAGTGTTGGATCCAAACCAAGAAGGGTGGAATAATTATGTAACATGTTGGAGAATTTTTGGAGCATTCTAGGTCTAAAGATTGAATATACAGGTTTTCAAGCCCGGAGAGTGAACTCCTACATGCGTTGCACTATAACAACAAGTGTTTGTTGTTTTTTTTCCTCCTAGTTTTACTGGCAGTGAGTTCCCTTGAGTTCCCAACAAAGATATCCATGGTTACCTGTGCCTGAGAGACCCTGATAAATGAATGGGATGCCCAAGGGACTGGAATTAGTGAAGGGGTACATTCCTTGGGTTGGGCGGGTCGAGAAGAAAAGAGATGGAGGAAATTCAGGATAGTTGTAGGAGAATACCAATGGGTTGTGGGTTATTGATTTGTGAGTGGACTGTGAGAGGCACCCTTCTCTTGTGGATTCCTAGCCCCAACTAAAGGGTGAATTTTTGTTGATATTTGCAACAACAGGTCTATGGTTGGGTGGAACATCCTTCCAAAGCAGTTGGTTGCACAAACAATTTAAAAATATAAGTGTTTATTTATTTTCTAAGTTATCTTATGAGTTATATAGCTGTGCATTTTACTCTGCGAATGAGAATGTTTTTATGTGCTATTGTAGATTATTTATTAGTTGTGGTTATGTTCATTTAGAATGTTGTAGATGCATTTAATTATAGGCATCATAATCAAGTGGAATATGTGTTTAATGCGTAGTTGGTAAGCTACAAGAATTAATTAGAAAAATAAAATTTTGAATTTATGTGTATTTTTTGCAAGCAATGTTCCTCAGTTAAGCTGGGGGATGTTACAGAATGGTATCAGAGTTACAGGTTCAAATACATAGCATGTATGGGCCAGACTCAGCACACATAAGCTAAAATTGCAGAGTTAAATTTCAAAAAATGTTTGCAATAGGGTTGTCAATTTTTTTTCCAGAAAAAGTGTGAGGAGATTGCCTGTAATTTTGGTGAATTAGAGTTCAGGGATTAAAAATCCCCAATTTTGATCTCTAAATATGCATGCGTTGGGCTCGTAATTGGTTGAATTCTCGAAATTACAATGTAGCCATGAAGAATTGGGTGAAATTGGGAAAATCCCCAATTTCTGCAACGAAATTGGTTGAGAATTCGACATAAGAGTGTCGAAGTTTGGGTGCAGAGGTATATTTGATACGTACCAGGCCTAAATTGGCCATTAGAAAGATTAATTTTGGGTTCCATGGAGGCCCTTGTAAAAATTTCAAAATTATGCAATTCTGGAAAAATTTGAAATTTGGGAAAATTTGAGTATTTTTTCGTACATTACATCAACATGACGTGGAGGCCACATGGAAATGATGTGGTAGAGGTGATGTGGTTGTGGTGACGTAGAGGCCACATGGAAATGATGTGGCAAAGGTGATGTGGTTGTGGTGACGTGGACCGCTATGGTGGAAAGTGACATGGACAACCATGGTGGAAAATGATGTGGGAGCCACATGAGGCAGTGGTATAACCAACACCATAAACCATTGTCGCAAGGCTAGCAAGGCGGTTTGGGTTCAAGGCCTTGTACTATGTGACACCATAGATATTATGCGACATAGAACATGAAACCATAGTCGCACCCCAAAATTTTGTTAATGCACGTGCATGTTTGGGATGCAACATGGCCTCTCCACCGTCAATCTCGCCATATCTCCATCGTCGAATCGGGGAGATGTGCAAGTTCATGCGCGCCAAGGTAAAGGTGTGAGATGGGACCCGCCCATCCTTTTGGTAAATGAAGGGGTGCCACGTTGATTTTTTTCAAACAGGGTGTGGCACTTGTCCCATTCGGGATCAGAGATGCGCCAATTCGACATGTGGGCCCATAAAATATTAATATTTTATTAATGTTCAAGGCTAGCATTTGAGAAAGAGGAGAAGGAAGATGATGGAAGCTAACAAGGCATGGTCAGGAAAGCTATTATGGTGACATGGAATCACCTCAAGGTTCCATGTGGACCCAAAACGCCACATCAACAACCACGTAAGCAAAATTGTTCCATAGTGTCAAAAACAAAACTAGGTCTAGAGCCAAAATCTTATTTTGGCCATAACTAGAGAAAATTAAATTAGATTGAGATGAAACATATGGGTTTTTTCTATAGTAAGGAGGGCTATAGAAGTGCCATAGAGGGATAATGTCCATTTCTAATATTTGTCAGAAATTGCAAAATAATGGTTTTTAAAGATCTGGGTCCAAATCATTGGCAGAGATGCAGATTGAGCTGAAATTATTGGAGGGAGTCCAGAAAGCATGCATGGAAATAACGTAAGAAGGAAATGAATAAATCTGAAGGGGTTTTGAATGGGGGTGATGAAATAGGAAAAAATACACTATTTTAGGCCACTTTTTGGAGATTTTTGGGATATTTAGAGGATGAAAAGAGTCCCCAATTTTTTCAGATCTTGAGCATTGCTCTTATCTGTCGGATATGGAGGCATTTAATTGTAATGAATGTAAAGTAGGTAGTTTTTAATTCCTATTAGATAGCTAGGGTTGTAGGAGGTAAAACTCTAGAAAGCTCCCTCAAAGGTATTGTATTGTAATAATAATAAATAAATAAATCTCATGGTATCATTCCATAAGCGGTAGAGCAAGAGAGCCCAGAAGAACAGAGATTGTAGGATTGTAAAAGCATATAGTTGTTGCTATTGAACCCATGTACAGGAGCACTGGAATTAATATAAGAATGCTTTGATTCCAATTCATGGTGTGTCATGATTACTGTTTACATCTATTGAATGGTATGTTTACAATCTGTTTATATTCTCTATTATGCATTTGTTTAAATGCTTTGTGTGAATGATTTCATGTTGAATGTATGAAGTCTGTGAGAGGAGAAGTATGAGTTTCAATTGTTTCTCTTCCTGAGAAATCCTGCAAGGAGTGCAATGATAGTACGCAAGGAGTGCATGGACAAGATTATGAGTAATCTCAGAGAAGCTCAGGAGGGATGCCAATGTTCTCATACCAACAGAAGTGTAGATATAGCATAGAGTCATGCAAGGTGTGCGCAGGCCGGTTTAAGTCTTAGACTTATCCAACTAAGGAGAAAAGTTGAAGAACTATTGTTGCAAAGGAGTGCACAGCGTTGAAGAGTGAAATAACCAGGGGTTATTATGAATGTCACAATGTGTGCATGCAGGGATTCCTTAGATTCCAGGAGTTACAGTGAGAGTCCAAATTCAGAAGGGTTAGAACCTTTGAAGTGTTCAAAGGAAGAACAAGGTCTGAAGTCACCTCGTAGAAGTTAAGATCAGAAGGAAAGACGCCAAGGTATTTCAGGAGTCTTTGAGGAAATTGAATGGACAGTTGAAATTATTAGAGGGGGAATCACCGAAATTTCGTAAACCGTTGGATCTGGTAGATCAGCGAGAGTTGTTGATCTCATGCTCGCATTTCGTCATTTCAGAATTCAGGTATGAAACAGGGGTGTGACTCGGAGTCGAGAGTTGTGAACTCCCGATTCACAAAGTCCCGATAGAATCAAGACCGTCAGATCATGGAAGTTCAGAGTCGTTTATCGTGATGAGGAGTCACCATGATTTCGGTTATCGACGGAGGGTGTTGTTGCATTGCAAATCACCGATAAGCAAAATTACGAAGTACCAAAGTATTTAGGCCCCAGGTTTTAGACAGAGGTCACATTAAGTGAAGTAAAGGGAGGGATCAATTTCCAGTTATCCTTTTCAGGGTTCGGGGATTGACGAGTCAGGGGGACTCATATCTGAGATCGTGAAGTCGCGAAAGACCAAAATAATTTTTGGGTGAATATTTTGGTCACGTCAGTTGGTCACGTGGGTAAGAGTTAGCGCTTAGTTCTTATTTGCACAGGAAAAACTTCGAAGAAGGACCTGTGGATAAACACTTGTGTGTGTGGAATATTCCCATGGGGAATCAAGGAGTCATTCAGACTCAAAGGGAGATTAAGAATGATCCTTAGACTGGGAGGTCGAGAAGAATCTGCCGAGGTAGGGGTGTTGCATCACAACACATCAGATATTAGATCCTGGAGAAATTGAGATGACTGTTGCATTGGTTCCACTGAAACTTCTTGATTTTCTATGTGTTATCCTTTAGAACATACTCAAGATTCTTTTTCAAAAACTGAAATGAATTAAATCTTAATGGTACAGAGTTATTTTGGATTAACTCATAATTTTTCTCAGGCTCTAAGCTTTCATCTGGAATTTGAAAATAAATTTAGGTCAAGGGCTACAATTCTGGGTTTAGAACAACCTCCATATTATCAATGGCATCTTCAACTGATTGATCAGAACATTCTCCCTCCCTACTACTGACAACTTGCTTACAATTTTCTCTCAAAAATTGAAAATAAGAGAAACATAAGGGCAAAGATTTTTCCCTTACTCTGAAATTTTTTGCATTTTCCTCATCGTTGTCATGATTGTTGTGCAAAGGTTGATTGTCATATCTAAGCTGTAACTGATCTTCTTCCTGTCGATGACATGTTTTTGATTGATTTGAACAATCAACATCTTTTTCATCCACATAATCATCATCATATTGATCATGCTTGGGTATATTATCTAGGTAAGAAATGGCATCAAACATGCACATCATATCAGCTGGTTGTTCCTCTGCAAGTTGAGATGAAGCTCCATCTTTGACTACGTTGTGAATTGAATACATGAAAGAATCATTATCTAAACCATGGTACCACAGATGAATGCAAAGTGTTTGGGGACATTTGTCCTTGTCTGTTCTGGAACTATTGGCACATGTGGTCTTTGAACAAGAAGTTCATGTTTTCTCCTATTCCTCTGCATCATCTCGTTGAATGTGTTGGTCAGAATATCTAATTTCACTTTTGAAGATGTCATCCATTCATTTTCTATTGTATCTTTTTCTTCTTCCTTTAACTTTGCCCTTTTGTTCAACAAGTTAGCTTCCACACCAACTGCAATATTTTTCATTTCTTCAAGGGTTGCAATGTTCCTTTCTCTTAATTGGAATTCCATCTCAGGATCGAAGGCATCTGGTAAATGCAAGTGAGCAAATCTTGGGGGCGGCCTTATATGAGCAGGTATTGAATGGTACACCTTATTCAACCTTGCTGAAAACCGATGTACTATCTCCCCTGGATGTCTTTTCAAATGGTCATATTCTTCTAGGATGAGGAAGACATTTCTCATGATCACCCATCGATCTAGGAAATTTTTTACAAATTGATGGAAATTTCTAATGCTTGCATCTGGAAGATTCTTAAACAAATTTTTTACTTTAACTTGCAATGATAGGGAAAACATTCTAATGTAGACATCATCATCTTCTACCTCAAACAGGTCAAGAAAATCCTCAAGATTTTGAATATGTTTTTCAGTAGTGATCTTTGCATTTTCTCCATCAAACCTAGGCAGATTATTGCTATAATTGGTAGGGAGATCATGGAGAATAGGAGGAAAATATAGGGGCTTGTATCTGTCTGGGATTTTTGCAGGTGCATGAGGTAAAGAAGGGGACTTATAACCATGTGGATTTTTAGCAAGAGTAGGAGATAAATAACGAGGCTTATGTCTCACCGAGCTTTCAAAATGTGTATCTGGGATGTGCACATGTGTATGAGTATGTACATGATCTACAACTTGGGGCTTAATATATTGAGGCTCATCAATTTGCAGATGATCAATATAAACTTCAACAATATACTCCTGATTCAGATTGGAAAAAGATAGGACATACTTACAGATAAAACCAAAAATGTCTTGAATAGAATTTGAGCTCGAATACCTTCTCTTTCCAGATTGCTTGGTCATGATTCAAGTTCTTCCTCCAAGGGAGTCTTTGAGTTTGCATTGTTCTGGAGTTGATTGGAGTCGCTAGGTGAAATATTTCAGCCTTCTTGTGTTTGGTAACTGTCCACCATCAGTGATCAGATTTGAAACTTGAAGTGCACTACTGGAGAATGTTCCCTAGTACGGTCGCCATTATGTTAGCACTCTGTAATTTTCCCAAGGATGTGGAGGCAGTCACAGAGGCAACATCAAAACCACTTTGAGTCTTGGATCTAGCCCTCCAAGACTCAGAGAGGGATATCTCTGTCTGATATAAATTTGTTTGAGTATGGATCTTAGGCTAGCTATGCAGAATATGATTTGTTTTTGAGTTGCGTAGGTGCAGAGAATAGGAACCATGGGCAATGGAGTCACAAGTTGAGTTTCAATCAAAGACAATTTCTACAGACAGCCTTACAGGGAAAGGTAGGAACTCTTGTTGGATTCTTTGAGTTTGATTTTTTATTTGGAGGAGAAGATGAGAGGACCGGGAAATAACATGGCAATCAAGAATCCTGAAATTAACCATTGAGCAGAAAACATTGGCAATTATGTCAAAGCCAGAAACATACTGTATGTCTCAACAAATTTTGTTCTTTGAACTTTTTTGCACAATTCAAAGTATGAATAACTTAAGAAAAACAATGGAAACAAATTACAGTGAATAAGAAAAACATCACCACCAATATTGACACATGAATCCTGTAATTGTTATGATTGTATTATTGGATTGATGAAATACAGAAGGCTTTGTGAGCTCTGATACAAGATTAAAACATGGTCTCTGATTGATCCTTGTACATTTGACTCATTAAAATATATAAAACAGACTCTCCCTAGGCTCAGGAGATCGAATTCAACCACCTTGACCAAAAATAGCCACAAATCCCCAAACATCTAGAACTGTCTGTCATGAAAGACGGGCCGAATTGCTGAAAAAATGGTCAACTCAGACATTTGTTTCTCTTCAAAGGTGACACCTGTGTAAAAAATGAAGGATGTTATTGTATATGATTTTGTATGGAGAAAAAACCTCCTTCAGTTTCTCCAATTTCGGCTCCAGCTCGCTGAAACAGCTCCCACGAAATCAAGACTGAAACAGGAAAAACAAAAAACTGAAAAAATGAGGCTGAAAGATGGCTTCTATTCTCCTAACTGGTGGTACCTGTGCAAAATATGGAAGAGGTTTTTGTTCTTCAGCCCGTTCTTAACAAAAACCTCTCTCTTTTTAAAAAAATTCATTTCCATTTTCCCGAACTCCACCTCGGAAGATGAAGTTTTGAACAGGCAAAAAAAAGCAGTTTTAAGTTTTTCAGAAGAGCGGTTTTGGAGGGTAGAGCGGTTTACTTGGACCCCCCTAAGGTGGTAAGTGGTATTGGGAGGGGGGTCCAATTTCACCCTGAGGTGACACATGTCCCTCCCAATACCACCAACTTGGACCCCAAGGTGTTGATGGGACGTGAGGGGGGGGGGTCCGAGTTGTACGAGGAGCGTGTGAGTGTAGACTTAGGATTAATGTGTTTTATTAATTTTTGTCTTTCTTTATTATTTGTATTATATTTTATTTATTATGTGTTTTCATTTTTTTAATATATGTGTTTTACATTTGTGTTTTTTGTTATATGTTTTATTTAATTAATATATGCTTTTTATTATATGTTTTATATTTTATTTGTTTTATTTTTATTACATTTTGTATTTGATATTTGTTTTTATTTTGTTATTTATTATATTTTATATGTTTTATTAATATGAATTTGTTTTTAATTGTTTTATTGTTTTCAATTAGTATTTAATTTCAATTTTGATTAATAAAATACTAACCTAGGTACTAACTTAAACAACTAACTTAATTATTAATTAATTAATAACTAGTCTAACCTATTCTAACTATACTAAATTTTATTACTAACATTATTAATCCTATTGTTTCTTTTTTCCT
>SNQJ01S0225101.1:17198-31920 GCA_010110895.2 Picea sitchensis
CATACGAGGGTTCGGCACACAAACCTTGCGAATAGGGGTATTCGCTAGCCAAGAAACGCTCCACTTCCAAATCAGAGTCCTCACTTAACACGATAGGGTTTGGTTCGACAGGGGGTTTTGGCTTATTTCTTGCCATTCGTGAAATCAAACGTGCATTCTTTTTACCTTTGGTGTTTGTAGTGAGGTTTTCCTTGGGCTTTTTGCCCATAGGCTTAACAATCTCAACACTCTTAGTCACAGTGTGGGGTAAGTCGATAGGAGGGTCGGCCGAGGGTTTAGGTAGAAGGATATGGTAGGGTACTGGGGGTACAACCTTGACCTCGCTCACCACAGGATTTGTCAACTTGTGTAGGGTTCGAATCCTCGAAACCATTCCGATCAACGAAATTGCTCCAACAATCCCCGTGCAGACTCAAATGACAGACAACGATAAGCTTAACAAGCCCATAATGAAAAAGGCTACTATCAACTTGGTTTCTTTTGTACTTCTTCGACATTTTAAATAGGATACGATGCAAATAATAGGGCATATTGAGAGAGTATCCCATAAAAACCATAAGCAAACGCAGGTGGTGGAGGAACACCAACCTGTACCGACCTTCGCAGGTCACAGATTGCTTGATTATCATCAATAAATCATGCCAGCGTTGTTTGAGCATAGTTACGGGCATACCTCTATCACAGGAGGTGATTTTTCATGACTGGAAGAGTAGTGTCAATGGGACCTCCTCGAATTTGCAATTATTAGACCATCATTGTCCAGTGGCAGGAAAACCCGTAGCAAGACTGATAAACCGTTCATCAATTTCCAATTGTATATCGCCGACCTTGGCTCGACAGCCATCGAAGGTCATGGCAAACTGTTGAGCCACGCAAAGGTTAAAACCCTCAAATATTTGTATAAAGGGAAGCCACCCACTATCTGCCAAATCTTGGCGGGAATTATCAAACATTAACAGGGCTTGTTTGCCATTGGGTTCAACTTGCACGACTGGTGCCATGGAGTTGAATTCATGGTAAGGAAAGGGTTCAAATTCATCAACACACAGTAACAGAGCTACCCGAACCAACAACAATGAATCAAGCCAAAAGGGGTAAGCATAAGTGCGCGCATGCGAGGGTGGTGGAGTCATTCACTACGATGCACGATAGTTATGGTAAAGTACAACCGTCGATTTACACATCTGTTCAAACAATCATAGCATAGCTCAAAAACCATATCGTTTGACCAACCAAATAATCAAATGGTGAGTGTTATGCCAACACGCCAAATCAACTATAGTTTTAAAACCATCAACATTCAACGTGAAACCAACACCAAATGTTAGCCATGCGCCATTGTATAAATGTTTAACCAATGTGCCGATCGAATTCATATAGTTGACAAGCCAAAAGTTATAAAAATATTAACATAAGGATCATATCATATATATAAAAACAAAATAAATCATAACCCCTATGCAATTCATAGAATCAATGATTAGGCAAGTATAAATCCATATGCTCAATGCCTCACAAACTTAATAAAATCAAGTTATGCAATCAATATAAAAATGTCGAATGAGCATAGTTTAAAAGTCCTTTCAGCCACATAACGATAAACAAAAGGTAAGTGTAATAGAAAATATCGATAAAAAGATCATGACAGTTCAGATAATGATCGAAATGTGACCTCGAAAGGAGAAGTTTTCATGCTTACAGTCGTGAAAACTTAATGAAGACAAATTTGCAAATGTCGCAAAAATGAAAGTGTCGTCTATTAAAAAAATGCGACGAAAAACTTGATGTTTGCAAGACACAGGTGTAGGCAGCTTATAGGATCATAAAAAAATGGTTTGGCTGCCAACACCGATATAGAGCGAAGTTCTCTCATTACTGCTTCTCTAACTACAGTCTGCTCTGGAAGCAACTGGTCTTTTTCTTTCTGCATCTTCTCTATGGCCTCTTCGAACTTCGCCCTAATGTCATCTTTATCTTGTTGCACAACACGAAGATGCTTTAAGGTCTCCTCCTTTTCTTTCTTTAAGGCTTCTGTGGCCTCTTCCTTTTCCTCTTGGAGTCGACGGAGTCAAGCCTCCATTGCGTCTACTAGCCTTCATAATTGGGTGGGCTCATCCCCTAATTATACACTTTCTGTTGACGACGACGCAGTAGACACTGTGTGACTCGAGTGGATAGCTTGTTGGATGTCTTTGAGCTCCTTCTCTATTCTGCCATACATCGACTCCTACTTTCTCCATGTCTCTGCAAGATGTCTTTTGAAGCGTCCTCTACAACTATGATGATGATCTTGATATCTTTGACTGTGAGTACATTCTGCTACTTAGGCTTATTGGCTCAGGTCTTCTTCTGTGCTGAGGGTCTTTGCGGAGAAAAATTTCATTTCTTCGATGTATTGAACTCTGTAAGGGGATCCTTTGGCAATATTAATTCACCTTTTTCTTGCTTGTCTCCTTCTTCCTCTCCTTCCTCTTGGTTTACTTTGTCTTCTCCTCCTCCTCCTGCAGGTGATTTAGGTGCAATTTCCTTTGATGTGCTATCCTTCTCATCACTTTCTATGTCCTGCACTTCCTCCTCTCCTTTTTCTTATTTTTCTTTTTTTTTCTCTATCCATCATACTCAGTCTGGGTGACCAAAGGACTTACGATGATGTCGGGGTCAGAGAGTTCGACATCTTCGACTGATACAAAGAATTCAACTGACCATTCCTTAGTGATATCTTCCATGTATTCCTCAGTCAACTTATAGTAAGACTGCAACTCCTCCTTGCTTTCATCCTTGTGTGAAATGATGTAGATGAAGTGTCGATCTGCGTGGAACTTTGTGAACGGTCTATATTTATGCAAGTTATTCGGGGTCTAGACATCATAGTGAAATATGCAATCAATTCTCTATTGGCTCGGATATATCGGTTTGCAAAAAGTGGTCCTGGTGCAACATCCAACGGGTTAAATAAGCAACATCGTAACATATTCCTCTAATGGGTTGGAATACCTCGATCAATATGAATCCACCCGTTATGGAGCAGTCTCAATGGTCCAATGAAAATATTTCCATCCATAACTGCATTTCTAGCCATTCCAGAGTGTCATTCTAATGGTCGGGATGCCTCCAACGGTCATATAGCTTATCCATGGCGAAGTCCCATTCTGCGCAGTTCTGCTATTCCGAGGAGGTTCAAGTTCTGTAAGCCTGCCTTCTACGAAGTCTTTTCCAGAACTTCCCATAGTTTTTCTAGTTTTGATTTCTTCTTACTAAGATTTCTTGCCTTCCTTCCTATAATATGAGTCTCTGGATTCCTCTTTCCATTTGTATTCTTACGTTCTTATAGCATAGTAACTTTGCACTACGGATGTTCTTTCAAAGGGTTCAATTGTAATACCTCTTCTCTTACTATTCCCAGGGTGGATGCACTTCTTTCCTGCATGGATAGGTTCTTTAAGCCTTCTTGTGTTTTTTCAACTTCAACAACTACTTCCCTTTCCCTCTATTGCTTCGACTGATCCTCTTGTATTAGTCGCTCTATTTTTCTAGCTATGAAGTCCCTTAATTCTTTCTTTTTCTATTCTGTGGCCTCTTCCTCTACTTTCCTTCTGATATGATCCTTTTCAATCCAAGTCTTTCCTAAAAAAAGTGCAAAAGGGGCGTTGTTCTCAACAAACTTAATGATTTCAAATTCTTCTTCGGTCGATGTTTCATGGGAAATCATAGGCACATTAGTAAGTCTTCCACATAGGGTTATCATCTTTCCTTTAAACAATCCTATCCTTCCTAATGAAGGAACCATAGCAGGCTTTCCCAAAATTTCCCAAGTTCTTTCTAACATGATATTCACCTGTGTTTCCTCATCCAAGACACAGTCTATGTCGAAGTTTCCTATTCTTGTTTCTATGCATTGTTTTTCTTTCAAGATCTCTGGTAAATTAAAGTCTCTATGACCATCCATTTCTTCTTTTAACTATAATAACATAGTCTCTGATTCTTTCTGTTTTTCTAACATATCCTTAGCCTTTTTACCTTCTTTATGGTTTTCTTGTCTCATGTTCATCTTTTCAACTTTAGCAATCATCCTATGGAAATCCTCAACCTCATGACCAATAGCTTTACAACAAAGACAAATAGGACCTATACAAGGGAATTCCTTAGTAAGATGTTCCGGTCCTCTGCAATTATAACACAATGTCAATCCTCTCTTTCTTTTAAATGATACCCAACCTTTCATGTACTACGCACTGGGATCACAGTGATGGATCTGCAATCTACAAAAAATCTTTCTAGGTTCCTACATCCACTTATTATTCCAAAAATTCTTTCTATTCATAGGAATAACATATCTTTCACTATCTTTATCAAATTTATTCAGATCCATTCTTTCTTCTAACTGCGCCCTAGTTTCCAGACTAGGACAAAATCTATCAAACGTACCTAGATTCATACTTTCGAAGCCAAAATTTCCGCTTATCTTACCTTTACAAGAGCACAAAGATTTAAGATCTTACCTCTTTTCTTCAGATCCAGTTTCTTTCGTAGCATAGAGCTTCGCAAGTCAAGTATAATATTGTGCACTACAACAACAAATCTATGCATATAGCTTTCTATTTTCTTTAGTTCCCATAAATCACAATTTCAGGTCTTGGAAACATAACCATTTGTTGGCACAAGGGCAAACTCAAGGTTCAATGCTTCAACAACGCACCAATAAAACCCTAATTATCGACCCTTTCGACAACACCTACGAAGCAGATGAAGTCTCACCCGAGGTAGAGGCCGGGGGGTTGCAAGACTCAGATGTCTACAACCGAGCTGGGACACAGATCTGTGATTACAACACTTAATAAAGCACTTATTCAATAACATGCATTAGTTCTTAAACCTTATTCACATCGTAGGTTAAATCCTTATTACATATCAGTGCAGTAATAATCAAGATTGAGCACATCTAATCATTTAACATATAGCATCAACTCAGATCTATAATTCATCATACATAAGCACTAAGCATCCATAGATCTATCTATCATACATCAAGAATAGTGCACTAAGCAGATAGATACATAAACAATATGAACAACATTGTACAAAGCACATCAACACAGGATATACGTGGTTCACCCCTGTGTGGGGCTATGTCCACCAAATATTCTTCTTATTTATTAGTCTTCAAGCTTTCTACATTCTTCTGCTCCTGTGCACAAAGCCACAAAGCCAACTCCGTAAAGGACAAAATATTTGCACGTACCTCGCCAGATCCTCCCTCCCCGAATTAGGTCAATGCACAAAGCCTTACACAATCTGTCTACACAAAGCCTCTTACAATTACTTGCACTTTGGTCTGTAAGTCTCAACACATAGTATGCACAAAATCCAACAAATGTTCTTTGCACTTAGCAATCTCTACATATTCTTGCACAAAGCCAACAGACCCGTAACTTAGTCTTTCTTGCACAAAGCCACACACACACACACCGCTTCTTACATCGCCTAGCCACTTATTTATACATTACAAAAGGGGCCTAAACATGGGTAAACCCATGGGCCAACATCCCATACCCATTACATAAACCCTAAAAGCCCCAAAAGCATGCAAAATGAGTGAGATCCCGTGATATTAGCTCCGCCTGGGTGCTCCATCTACGACCAGCTTGTCAAAGTCCCAAAAATGTTCAAACACGACCAATGTTCTCTCAAAACTTGGTCGAGGGCCAAAAACCCCCCAACCCTCACCTATGACTTGTCCCGAGTCACTCAGATCTAGGTAGGGATGCTTCAAAGGCCTCATGCATAGCTCGAGGTGCCTCGACTTGTTGCTTCGCTAGAACCTCCTGCTCGATGAACTTCTGAATGAATTTCTCAGTAACAGGCCCTTTCAGGCACTGCTCCACTGTCGCAACCAGTTGGTCTAGTTGCGAGCCTTGTCCTTCAAATTCTTCAAAGATCATGCAGGCTTCGTCCTGCAATGAATGGAGTCTTTGTGTCACTTCCATAAATTTGCTATGGATGGAAGTAACCTGTTGTTGGACTGTGCATTGCTCCTGATACCTCTTCATCTTCTCAATGACAGTAAGCAACTTCAATTGTGCTTGTACGGTGGACGTTTGTTGCTTCACCTCCTAGAGTTGTGCCTCTAGTTTCCTCAGCTCCAGATCTTCTGGAAGGTGCTCATAGGTTTTCATACTTTGATTAATTAATTGCTTACACTCTGAGGTTAATGCCCTAATTATTCCTACTGCAGTCCTGGAAGCTTCGTCCCTATGATCACACACTTCTTGTAGAGTGCTTGACACTACTTGGATTTCTATCTCCATTACTCTTTCTTGAAGCTATTGAATGGATTCAACGAGATTCCCCACTTGCATCTCAGTGGACTCTGTTTCCTCTTGTGCCAAGATCGACACAAAGCG
Organism: Picea sitchensis; assembly: GCA_010110895.2. Classification (NCBI taxonomy): domain Eukaryota; kingdom Viridiplantae; phylum Streptophyta; class Pinopsida; order Pinales; family Pinaceae; genus Picea; species Picea sitchensis. Next base: position 23,600 of record SNQJ01S0225101.1, read on the forward strand.
AAGTGCTCTCATTACTACTTCTCTAACTATAGTTTGCTCTGCAAGCAACTAGTATTTTTCTTTCTGCATCTTCTCTTTGTCCTCTTCGAACTTCGCCCTAATGTCATCTTTCTCTTGTTTCATAATGCGAAGTTTCTCTAAGGCCTCCTCCTTTTCTTGCTTTAAGGCCTCTGTGGCCTCTTCCTTCATAATTGGGTGGGCTCATCCCCCAATTCTACACTTTATGCTGACGATGATGCATTAGACACTGCATGGCTTGAGTGGATAGCTTGCTGGGTGTGTTTGAGCTCCTTCTCTATTCTGTCATACATAGACTCAATTTTTCATGGATCATATCTTCAATCTTCATGGCATGACTCATTCTATTTTTTCTGACAAAGATCCCATTTTCACCAACAATTTTTGGCAATAACTATTCAGGCTACAAGGCACATAATTGCATCTCAACACCGCCTATCATCCACAGACTGATGGTCAAACCAAATTTGTCAACAAGTGTTTGGAATCATATTTTAGGTGTTTTTCATATGGATGGAAAAATCAGTGGGCTCAGTGGTTACACCTAGCTGAATGGTGGTAGAACACCTCTTACCATACAACTACTCACATGACTCCTTTTGAAGCAGTATATGGACAAAATCCACCTTTAGTTCTATCATACATACCCGACGTGTCTAAGTTCGAGGAGGTTGACCAAAATCTTATAGTTCCAGAGGATCTTCTTTGTATCCTCAAAGAGAATTTATCCATGGATCATAATCACATGAAGCAACAAGCAGATCAAGATTTCTCAGAACGCCAATTTGCTAAAGGGGACGAGGTGTTTCTTCGGTTGCAACCTTATAAGAAGACTTCACTCAAGGTTGACCATTGTCATAAAATGGCACCCAAATTTTACCGTCCTTATACAGTTATCAAGTGCGTGGGATAGGTGGCCTATTAGTTACCTCTGCCCATCCATTCGAAGCTCCATCATGTTTTTTATGTCTCATGCTTAAAGAAGGTGATTGGAACTAAGTTCCAAAAGCAAACCAGTCTTCCTGAGTTGGATGAAGAAGGCTCCATTTGGTTACAACCACAAGCAGTCTTGGACCATGGGAATCGTCTTCATTGTCACATCATCAAGGAAGTGTTAGTCTAGTCGAAAGATACAACTCCAATCGATGCAACCTAGGAGCCTGATACCATTCTGCAACAATTTCCTCATCTGAAGCCTTGAGGAAAAGGATAATTTTTAAGGGGGAGGGCATGTTAGAGACCTAACCTCCCTAACCCCTCACATAGGTAGAAGTATTTTCCATGTAATAAAGGCCAATTTTAATAAGGCCTAGTAATAAGGAAGAATAAGTCAAATGTAAGAAGACCTAATAGAGGTTTCCACTTTTAGAAGATCTTCCTCTAGATTATTCTTTTGATAAACAGTTTTAGTATAAATAGGAGTCGAGGGCATGAGAAGTTTTGTATTGAAATTTTTTTCCTTGAAGAGGCAAGTGAACATTTTTTCCTATCAATAAAGGTATTATTTTGGTGTTGTGATTTCATCTATTGTGTTGTTCCACTGTTATTCTATGCAATATTTATGTTTTCAACTATTATAATAGATCTGGTACCTTACACTCATCAATGTTTCTCACTCTCCCCCTTTGACATCAATGGAAAATGGTTTCTATCCTTGGGGATGCTCCCCCTGTCTTCATGCATCTGTTCCTTCTCTTAGTTTCCATCCATTTGTTCTTTCTTTCCTTCTTTGACAAAAGATAACTCCCCATGTCGATATGTCTCCCCCTGTCTGCATGTTACTAATCTTCCTATCTGGATCTATTTCTATGATGATTTATTTTCCCTTGACATTTATGTAAGATGTAGATCAATGTAGGGATACCTGTATATGTTTCCTTTCCTCTCTTCCAATGTTGTTTATGTACCATTGGTGCTTCCTCTTGAATTTCACTAACATATATAAAAAACATTCAAATTTGATTTTGTCATTTACTTGTCATGTTTACTTGACCATATTGTTCAAAAATGTCCTTCTAATGATATATCTTCTACTGACGGTTTCTCTTTCCTTTTTCTTTTGTGCCTTTCACTTCTTGCCTTTCAGTGACCAATTGATTTCACTAATTCCAATTGTAAATAAACTGCTATGCATCTTCTCTGACCCATGCCTTCTGTACCTTATAAGAATCTTGTGAATCCATATCTATCCATATGATGCACACTTGTCCATAATCTTGATCCACATGTCACTATACTATTCTAAATACTACTCTTGAATCTACTACAACGGACCATCACATGTTCTTGTTTATCAGAATGAATCAAATATGTCCATTGATCTGATCTATTTTCTTATCAAAACTTTGCATGTCTGAGACGACTTGTACTAAAGATATCCCTACTTGAATGCATGCATGCAATACAATCATAAACTTCTTCCTTCCAATTGATACCTATGTGGGAACACTACTACTCAATCGATCAATCTATTACTCTATACTTTTGATATCTCACTGCTCAAAAGATGGTTCTCTGATTTGTAGTGTCTACTGCATGGACTCCCCCTTTTCAACATACATATTCACTGGGATTCTCCAATCCGGATGGCTCAGAAAAATACCCACTCTGATGCAGATCAATATTCCTATTCGTATGTAGACTCATCATCTCTTTGAACTTTTAATTTTTCCTTTCTGCATGTGGAATGTGTTGGGGTCCTATAATCATAGGTAACTCGATTCTTCAACTGCTTATTTGGCGTTTCTCCTGTGATGAAGACATCTGGCTTACTGGGATTGGTTGATTCCACTTTCCCCCTCCATCCATTTCGCTCGATCCTCCATCACCCTCCTACATCCTTCATCCATCGATGCGCCCTTCAATCCCTCACCCTTCATTTATTCACCCCTTCACCAATTTTATCCTTGCATGAATAAACGATCTTAGGAAAAAAGAAACAATAGGATTAATAATGTTAGTAATAAAATTTAGTATAGTTAGAATAGGTTAGACTAGTTATTAATTAATTAATAATTAAGTTAGTTGTTTAAGTTAGTACCTAGGTTAGTATTTTATTAATCAAAATTGTAATTAAATACTAATTGAAAACAATAAAACAATTAAAAACAAATTCATATTAATAAAACATATAAAATATAATAAATAACAAAATAAAAACAAATATCAAATACAAAATGTAATAAAAATAAAACAAATAAAATATAAAACATATAATAAAAAGCATATATTAATTAAATAAAACATATAACAAAAAACACAAATATAAAACACATATATTAAAAAAATGAAAACACATAATAAATAAAATATAATACAAATAATAAAGAAAGACAAAAATTAATAAAACACCTTAATCCTAAGTCTACACTCACACGCTCCTCGTACAACTCAGACCCCCCCCCCCTCATGTCCCATCAACACCTTGGGGGTCCAAGTTGGTGGTATTGGGACGGACATGTGTCACCTCAGGGTGAAATCGGACCCCCCTCCCAATACCACTTACCACCTCAGGGGGGTCCAAGTAAACTGCTCTACCCTCCAAAACTGCTCTTCTGACAAACTTAAAACTGCTTTTTTTTGCCTGTTCAAAACTTCATCTTTCGAGGTGGAGTTCGGGAAAATGGAAATGAATTTTAAAAAAAAGAGAGAGGTTTTTGTTAAGCATGGGCTGAAGAACAAAAACCTCTTCCATATTTTGCACAGGTACCACCAGTTAGGAGAATAGAAGCCATCTTTCAGCCTCATTTTTTCAGTTTTTTGTTTTTCCTGTTTCAGTTCTGATTTCGTGGGAGCTGTTTCGGCGAGATGGAGCCGAAATTGGAGAAACCGAAGGAGGTTTTTTCTCCAGAAAAAATCATATACAATAACCTCCTTCATTTTTTACACAGGTGTCACCTTTGAAGAGAAACAAATGTCTGAGTTGACCATTTTTTCAGCAATTCGGCCCGTCTTTCATGGCAGACAGTTCTAGATGTTTAGGGATTTGTGGCTATTTTTGGTCAAGGTGGTTGAATTCGATCTCCTGAGCCTAGGGAGAGTCTATTTTATATATTTTAATGAGTCAAATGTACAAGGATAAATCAGAGACCATGTTTTAATCTTGTATCAGAGCTCACAAAGCCTTCTGTATTTCATCAATCCAATAATACAATCACAACAATTACAGGATTCATGTGTCAATATTGGTGGTGATGTTTTTCTTATTCACTGTAATTTGTTTCCATTGTTTTTCTTAAGTTATTCATACTCTGAATTGTGCAAAAAAGTTCGAAGAACAAAATTTGTTGAGACATACACTATGTTTCTGGCTTTGACATAATTGCCAATGTTTTCTGCTCAATGGTTAATTTCAGGATTCTTGATTGCCATGTTATTTCCCGGTCCTCTCATCTTCTCCTCCAAATCAAAAATCAAACTCAAAGAATCCAACAAGAGTTCCTACCTTTCCTTGTAAGGCTGTCTATAGAAATTGTCTTTGATTGAAACTCAACTTGTGACTCCATTGCCCATGGTTCCTATTCTCTGCACCTACCCAACTCAAAAACAAATCATATTCTGCATAGCTAGCCTAAGATCCATACTCAAACAAATTTATATCAGAAAGAGAGATCCATCTATGAGTCTTGGAGGGATAGATCCAAGACTCAAAGTGGTTTTGATGTTGCCTCTGTGACTGCCTCCACATCCTTGGGAAAATTACAGAGTGCTAACATAATGGCGACCATACTAGGGAACATTCTCCAGTAGTGCACTTCAAGTTTCAAATCTGATCACTGATGGTGGACAGTTACCAGACACAAGAAGGCTGAAATATTTCACCTAGCGACTCCAATCAACTCCACAACAATGCAAACTCAAAGACTCCCGTGGAGGAAGAACCTGAATCATGACCAAGCAATCTGGAAAGAGAAGGTATTCAAGCTCAAATTCTATTCAAGACATTTTTGGTTTTATCTGTAATTATGTCCTATCTTTTTCCAATCTGAATCATGAGTATATTGTTGAAGTTTATATTGATCATCTGCAAATTGATGAGCCTCAATATATTAAGCCCCAAGTTGTAGATCATGTACATACTCATACACATGTGCACATCCCAGATACACATTTAGAAAGCTCGGTGAGACATAAGCCTCGTTATTTATCTCCTACTCTTGCTAAAAATCCACATGGTTATAAGTCCCCTTCTTTACCTCATGTACCTGCAAAAATCCCAGACAGATACAAGCCCCTATATTTTCCTCCTATTCTCCATGATCTCCCTACCAATTATAGCAATAATCTGCCTAGGTTTGATGGAGAAAATGAAAAGATCACTACTCAAAAACATATTCAAAATCTTGAGGATTTTCTTGACCTGTTTGAGGTAGAAGATGATGATGTCTGCATTAGAATGTTTTCCCTATCATTGCAAGTTAAAGTAAAAAATTTGTTTAAGAATCTTCCAGCTGCAAGCATTAGAAATTTCCATCAGTTTGTAAAATTTTTCCTAGATCAATGGGTGATCATGAGAAATGTCTTCCTCATCCTAGAAGAATATGACCATTTGAAAAGACATCCAGGGGAGATAGTACATCGGTTTTCAGCAAGGTTGAATAAGGTGTACCATTCAATACCTGCTCATATAAGGCCACCCCCAGGATTTTCTCACTTGCATTTACCTGATGCCTTCGATCCTGAGATGGCATTCCAATTAAGAGAAAGGAACATTGCAACCCTTGAAGAAATGAAAAAGATTGCAGTTGGTGTGGAAGCTAACTTATTGAACAAAAGGGCAAAGTTAAAGGCAGAAGAAAAAGATACAACAAAAAATGAATGGATGACATATTCAAAAGTGAAATTAGATATTATGACCAACACATTCAACGAGATGATGCAGATGATTAGTAGAAAAGATGAACTTCTTGTTCAAAGACCACATGTGCCAATAGTTCCAGAACAGACAAGGATAAATGTCCCCAAACACTTTGCATTCATCTTTGGTACCATGGTTTGGATAATGATTCTTTCATGTATTCAATTCACAACGTAGTCAAAGATGAAGCTTCATCTCAACTTGCAGAGGAACAACCAGCTGATATGATGTGCATGTTTGATGCCATTTCTTACCTGGATAATCTACCCAAGCATGATCAATATGATGATGATTATGTGGATGAAAAATATGTTGACTGTTCAAATCAATCAAAAACATGTCGTCGACAGGAATAAGATCAGTTACAGCTTAGATATGACAATCAACCTTTGCACAACAATCATGACAACGATGAGGAAAATGCAGAAAATTTCAGAGTAAGGGAAAAATCGTTGCCCTTATGTTTCTCTTATTTTTCAATTTTTGAGAGAAAATTGTAAGCAAGTTGTCAGTAGTAGGGAGGGAGAATGTTATGATCAATCAGTTGAAGATGCCATTGATAATATGGAGGTTGTTCTAAATCTAGAATTGCAGCCCTTGACCTACATTTATTTTCAAATTCCAGATGAAAGCTTAGAGCCTGAGAAAAATTATGAGTTAATCCAAAATAACTCTGTACCATTAAGATTTAATTCATTTCAGTTTTTGAAAAATAATCTTGAGTATGTTCTAAAGGATAAACACACAGAAAATCAAGAAGTTTCAGTGGAACCAATGCAACAGTCATCTCAATTTCTGTAGGATCTAATATCTGATGTGTTGTGACACAACAACCCTACCTCGGCAGATTCTTATCGACCTCCCAGTCTAAGGATCATTCTTAATCTCCCTTTGAGTCCGAATGACTCCTTGATTCCCCATGGGAATCTTCCACACACACAAGTGTTTATCCACAGGTCCTTCTTCGAATTTTTTCCTGTGCAAATAAGAACTAAGCGCCAACTCTTACCCACGTGACCAACTGACGTGACCAAAATATTCACCCAAAAATTATTTCAGTCTTTAGTGACTTCACGATCTCAGATATGAGTCCCTCTGACTCGTCAATCCCTGAACCCTGAAAAGGATAACTGGAAATTGATCCCTCCCTTGACTTCACTTAATGTGACCTCTGTCTAAAACCTGGGGCCTAAATACTTTGGTACTTCGTAATTTCTTTTATCGGTGATTTGCAATGCAACAACACCCTCCGTTGATAACCGAAATCGTGGTGACTCCTCATCATGATAAACGAATCTGAACTTCCATGATCTGACGATCCTGATTCTATCGGGACTTTGTGAATCGGGAGTTCACAACTCTCGACTCCGAGTCACACCCCTGTTTCATAACTGAATTTCGAAATGATGAAACGCGAGCATGAGATCAACAACTCTCGCTGATCTACCAGATCCAACGGTTCACGAAATTTCGGTGATTCCCCCTCTAAGAATTTCAATTGTCCGTTTAGTTTCCTCAAAGACTCCTGAAATACCTTGGTGTCTTTCCTTCTAATCTTAACTTCTACGAGGTGACTTCAGACCTCATTCTTCCTTTGAACACTTCAAAGGTTCTAACCCTTCTGAATTTGGACTCTCAATGTAACTCCTGGAATCTAAGGAATCCCTGCATGCACACCTTGTGACATTCACAATAACCCCTGGTTATTTCACTCTTCAACTCTGTGCACTCCTTTGCAACAATAGTTCTTCAACTTTTCTCCTTAGTTGGATAAGTCTAAGACTTAAACCAGCTTGCGCACACCTTGCACAACTCTATGCTATATCTACACTTCTGTTGGTATGAGAACATTGGCATCCCTCCTGAGCTTCTCTGAGATTACTCATAATCTTGTCCATGCACTCCTTCCGTACTATCATTGCACTCCTTGCAGGATTTATCAGGAAGAGAAACAATTGAAACTCATACTTCTCCTCTCACAGACTTCATACATTCAACATGAATCATTCACACAAAGCATTTAAACAAATGCATAATAGAGAATATAAACAGATTGTAAACATACCATTCAATAGATGTAAACAATAATCATGACACACCATGAATTGGAATCAAAGCATTCTTATATTAATTCCAGTGCTCTTGTACATGGGTTCAATAGCAACAACTATATGCTTTTACAATCCTACAATATCTGTTCTTCTGGGCTCTCTTGCTCTACCGCTTATGGAATGATACCATGAGATTTATTTATTTATTATTATTACAATACAATACCTATGAGGGATCTTTCTAGAGTTTTCCCTCCTACAACCCTAGCTATCTAATAGGAATTAAAAACTACCTACTTTACATTCATTACAATTAAATGCCTCCATATCCGACAGATAAGAGCAATGCTCAAGATCTGAAAAAATTGGGGACTCTTTTCATCCTCTAAATATCC
>SNQJ01S0225102.1:0-14722 GCA_010110895.2 Picea sitchensis
CAACCCAAAAAATATCTGACAAACTTTTCTCTTTGAGAAGTGTTCTTGCCATATTCATTATTGTCTGATTTTTCCTTTCAGCCACTCCATTTTGTTGTGGAGTATACCTGGTTGTTGTTTGCATGATAATGCCTTGTGATTTGTAGAAATTTGCAAATTCTCTCGAGTTGTATTCTCCTCCTCCATCTAACCTGAGCGCTTTGATATATTTTCCACTCTGTTTTTAAGCTTCTGCCTTGAATTCTTTGAATTTTGCAAAAGTTTCAGACTTGTGTCTCAGAAAATAGATCCATATTTTTCTGCTAAAATCATCAATAAACGTTAGAAAATAAAAGATACCACCTATTGACTCTGTTTGCATTGGTCCACATAGGTCAGTGTGAACAAGTTTAAGATGTTGGTTGGCTTGATTGGAAGACTATGGAAAACTAGTTCTCTTATGTTTTCCAAGTATGCAAGACTCACATGGGGGAATTTGCTCTTTAAAGATAGGAAGACCTTTGACCATGGAGTTATTCTGAAAAAGACTTAGACTCTGAAATGGTAGATGTCCAAATCTTGTATTCCAAACCATAGTTTCATTCAGAGTGGATGCACTTTGTGCATATGGTTGAATTAGATTTGTAGTTCTGAGTGTAAGGGGAAACATCCTATTCTGAGTCATATTGATGTCAGAAAGCAGTTTTCTGCTAGGGTTTTTATCATAAATTTTGCAAGATGCTCCGTCAAAAAGTACCTTATAGCCATGTTCAATGAGTTGTTCTACACTTAGAAAATTATGTTTCAGATCTGGAACATGATAGAAATCGTTTATGTCTTTCTTTACATTTTGTTTAGTAAGAATAGGAATGGTGCCTTTTCCTTGAACTTTGACAAAGTAATCATTTCCAAGTGTAATATCAGATGAGATTGAAGAATCAATGCATGAAAGTAATTCTTTGTTACCTGTCATGTGATTGGTGCATCTAGTGTCTAGCAACTAGAGATCTTTAGGTTGTTCTTCAGTCTTGTGGCATGAGAGAAACATACCTCTTGAGGTTTCTCCCGTGTGATTTGACACATGTGCTCTGCCTGAGAGCTGATATGATTGCTTCTTCCTGCATTCAGATTCATAGTGCCCATAATTTTTGCAGTAATAGCATTGTATGCTTGATTTCTCATTTGATTTTCTCCCTCTGCCTCTTTGAGGCTGAAAATTCTGATGTTGATTTTGTTGTTGTTGTCTTTGACCTTGGAAATTTTGATTCGAATACTGTTGTCTATTACCTCCACTGGAGTGAGGGTTACTTTGATGCTCCCTCTTCCTTGGTGACCTCTGCTTCTTCCTCTGCCTCTCCCTCTGTTGAAGGAGAATTGAGTTTTGAAAGCATTGGAGATTGACTCATCTGTGAGATGCAGTCTGGTCTCATATGTCACCAGAGAACCAATTAATTCATCTGTTGAGAAACATGACAGATCCTTGGATTAAAGGATTTTTGTTACAACCATTTCGAATTTATTTGGTAAACTTCTGAGGATTTTCTCAACAATGCGTTGATCAGTGATGGTTTCACCAGTCAATCTAATCTGGTTCACGATGCCCGTGACTCTGGTCATGAACTGATCCACATTTTCGGACTCTGTCATCCTTAGAGTCTCGAATTACGTCCTCAAGGTCTGCAGTTTAATTGTTTTGACCCTGTCATTTCCTTGGTAGGAAGATTTAAGGATGTCCCAGGCCTGTTTTGAAGTACCAGCGCCTGTGATTTTTGAAAAAATTGAGTCATCCACAGAATTTTGAATCCAAAATTAAGCTTTGTTTTCGCTGTTTCGCTGAGTGGTCTGAGCAATTTTCTGCTGATTAGTCATGGCAGACAGGTCTGCTGGATCTGGTTCCACATATCCATGATCCACTGGATCCTAGCACTCTTGGGCTTGCAAGAAGGATCTCATCCGAAGAGACTAGAACTCATATTTCTTTCCAAGAAGAATCGGACCCTGAGTTGGTCCTAAATTGCTAGATGACGCCATATTTTAAAAAAAATGAACAAAACAAAAAGAAAAATTTGTATTTACCTGTCTCTTTCAGTGAAACCATGTCTGTTGCTTTCTTGTAGTGATTTCGGAACTCCGTTAGACGAGACCTTTGAACTCTCTAACTTCCAATTGCCGAAACGCTAATTGTTGATGAGAGCTTATTGGCCTTGAATTGGCCCTTAGTTTCTGATCAATGTGACCACGCGCCTTGATATTAAAGCGCTACGGGCTTTTCCGGTTCTTTGTCTTTCAATTTGCCGAAATGTGAAATATGCTGGAAAGGCCCTTCTCGAAATCCTTTTTGGGATTTCATGAATCGAGACTTCATGATGCGAAGTAGCGTGATCCTCTGTCTGCGGGATCCCCGATATGTCGATTTCCGATATCCTCCTGTCGTTCTTTCGGGACTTTAAATGCCGAAATGATGAAATTTTCCTTTGGACAATTCAAAGGTCCAGATCTTCCTATGATCTGACAGTCCAGATCTTATCGGGATCTCAGGATTCTGGGTTTCACAACTTCATGAACCCTGATAACGAGCTCTTCTGACTCCTCGATTCCCCAATATCCGATTTACCGAAATGGCGAATTGGCTTCAAGGATCAATGATCCTCGTTGATTTGAGATCAATGACTCAGATTATTTCGGACATTCGCGTATCGGTATTTCGCGACTCTTGAGTTTACGATTTCGGGTTTCGGGACTTCCTGACTCCCAATGTCAAGAACCTATGGCTTCTCGATCGCCCGATCTCCAAAATGCCTTTCCCCGAAGGCCTAGATTATTTCCACGCGTCCCCTTACGATGGACGGTCTTCGTCGTTTCGCGATTTCGCAACTTGCGACTCCAAATCCTCTGTCAACTTGAAACCCTGGTAGCCAAAATGCTGATGGTTTCCTCGATGTCTACCACGTGTCCGAATGAATGGAGAACTGTGATCTTTTCAGGATTTCGATACTTTCACCATGGAGTGTCCTGACCTTTCGTCAACAAGACCTCCGATATCCCAAAATCTGAAATGTTGAAATGATGGCACTTGGATCTGCTGCCACCTGTCCTCTGAGATGGACGACTCACAATCCTCTCGAGATTTCACGATTAGTGATGTCGCGATTTCGCATATCGGAGTTTTGGAGAGCAGTCTCTGTCACTTGTCCAACTCCCGATCCCCAATTTTCCAATCGAATCAGATCGACGACTCCCAATCTATCTCGATCCAACGGTCCAGAATAACTCGTGATTTCACACTTCACGAATTCTCACGACAGTCTTCTGACCTTTACACCTTGCGAGTGAGCGAAATGTCGATATCTCGCCACGTGTCTCTTGATGGACGGTCCAGATGATTTCAGGATTTCGCGACTTCACTTGTCAAAATTTCTCCTGTGCACTCCAGAGGACTAAACCTCGTGCACTTTCTCGCTGATCCAACGGATGTCGGTCCTCTACACAAGATCTAATGGCCGAAATTCTTTTGCCTTTTCCGTGCTTTCCTCGTCCCTTCTGAACTGGATTTCCACCTCAGATCTTTTCGGAGGATGGATCTTTCAGCTACGTCGGCTATTCTTTTCTCCTTTGATGAGATCTTTGCTGTGTTTGAAGGAATTTTCTCCTGCGGAAGAAAAATTCGTGAATCTTTAAAATATTTGAAAGAATTTCACAAGATCTTTGACGCTTAGCATTTTCTGCTGCAATCTTTGACGGATTTGAGCGATTTTCAAAATTCTTTAAACGCTTCTTCTTTCTGCAACTATCTTTCATGAATTTGACCAAATGCTTTGAATTCTTCAAGAGTTCCCGCCTCCTGCAACTCTTCTTCATGAATCTTTGATGATTCTTGAAAATTGAACAAGAATCTTTACTGTTTCTTCCTTCTCAGTCTCCGCTTCCTTCTCGTTTTTCTGCTCCTTGAAACTTTCGAGCGTAGTACGCTCTGCGACCTCGCGTGAGCTTCCTACGCTGAACTTTTGAGTGTATGACGGTCTTCTTCCTCATGGAAGTTTCCTGCGAGGATCTTTCAAGAGTATGACGGAAAACTCTCCAAGCCTTGTGAAAAGTCTATGTCAAATGCTCTCAAGATCCGTGAAGCTCTACGCTATTTGAGGATTGTGTTTCTCTCCAGCCTGTGTGAAGAGGCTTACTATTGTAGCTCTGATACCATGATAAATTGTGAAGCAAGAAATGTAGAGAGAAAGAATAGAACAGAAAATAGTATATTAGAATATCAGAAGAAGAGTACAAAAATGAGTACATGAAAAAGTTCTAAAGTAGTAAGTCATAAGTGCTATGCAAAGGGAAATAGCTGATCTAAATAGGCTCAGGAAAAACAAGAATAGAAAGTACAGCTAGCCAGGACAGCTGACAGTGTACAGTCAGCCTGTTGAGGTTACATTATATTTAACAAGTAAAATCCTCAAGTCAAGCACAAATTTTTGTCCACTGAACATCCGTCTACTAGCACTCTAGACATTTGTTGCTTGATTGTATCCTCCAGAAAAAACCTCTGGAGCTATATAGATGGGGATGCATACAGTTCCATTGAGTTTCTGCCCTATTTCAAATGGAGAAGAATTAGGTTTGAATCTAAAATATTATTAACAATTCAAACTCGAACAAATGAAATGTTGCAGAACAAGACTATATTAATATAGCACACTTGGGATAAAACATCATTCTATTAGGAAGAAAACCAAAGTTACATACATACCTACCTAAATCTAAAATAATTGAAGAAAATGATACAATAAGAATTATGCTCCTATAAGCCTTCTTTCAAATATCAGATCAAATGTCTCAATGCATTCCTGGTGTAAAGTAGGTGGCCAATCCAATGTTAGCAAGCTTGATGGGCGATGAAGGATACTTTGTTGCAAGAAGAATACTTTCTAGCTTCATTTTTGTGTGTATAACCCCATTATCATGGCAATATTTCACCACTTCCATGAGATGCTTGAACAATCTTGCAACATCGGGCTCAGAATATCTCCCCTGTTTTTGCAACTGGTCAAAAAGCTCCCCACCAACACATAGATCCATAACCAAATGCACATACTCCTCCTCCTCAAAGACTGCCTTCAGGGCCACTACATTAGGGTGACCAGACAGGCTGGTCATGATCTCGATCTCCAATTTAACACTCCGAACATCCTCAGATTTCACCAATTTGTCCTTTGCAATGGATTTGCACTCTAGAACCTCCCCGGTTACTTTGTCTGTACAATACGTGATCTTACCAAATTGTCCCAACCTCAATTCATCCCCCAACTCATACCTATGTATCTACTGCTCACACTATGTCAGTGACATGGGTTATTTGAGGCTGAAAGGAGCTCTGTGATATTGAAAAGAGTTATATGATAGATTGATGTTGAAAAGAGCTTTGTGATAATCATAAGGTTAGTGGATTAATGGAGATATTTGGATTGTCTAATGCATTTGCTCACACCGTGTCTAATGCATCTGCATCTACTCTCCACAACTAGTTTACCAGAGAATAATACTCTACCAAGAGGATTGTTTGGTACAATTCCAATGCCTAGTTCCCTAAAGACAAATAGGCGAATTCAGCTAGGTATTTCCATGAGATGTTTATTCATATATGCTTGTTTAATTAGCAACTAATGCTAAGAATTCAAATAATAAATTATCATGCCAAGACTTTGCAAAATTTATACTGAATCCTAAACTCTACACCATCCCCACCATCATCATGAATAGTGAATCCTTAAAAATGAAACCTAAACCTAGGATCCTAAAGTAATAATTAGTAAATTGAAACCCCTGGAGCAATAAAAGTTGATAATTATCTTTAGTAATAAATCATGACCCTCTAATCCTCATCCTTAAGCCTTATAAACATTCATCTTCTATTCCAGATATGAACACCATGAAAATTACATCAGCGGGACAAAATCTCTATTACATCATCATGTCAAAGATTCAAGTATGTCAGTCGCCCTTCCCTCTATAGGAAATGAGTACAAATACTAGCATTGGCTCCAATGCTGAGACAATTTGTATATTCTCTTAATACCCTTATCATTGCTGGAATCTGCAATGCTAAATCTGATTTGAAAACTTTGGTTTCCCCAAATACATTTCAAAAACTTAAGGCTAAAAAACGTTATAGACATAGAGAGAGACCTTATAATCCAATGGGACAGGTATACATTGTAAGATGATCACTTCTGACTAGAGTAGGTAGAAAATGCATTGACAGAGAATCCCAATGAAATGTAGCTTCAATACTGAATATTTCAAAACTATATGCCAGAACACACAATAGAGAGAAAAACTTGTAACCAATCAAAAAATTATACATTGTAAGATTGATAATTACTCCCAACTAGAGTCAGTAAAAATGCTTACATTTTCAAAAGATGAAAGCTAAAACACACGATAGAGAGAAGACCTTATAACCCAATCAAACATGTATACATTGTAAGATGACCACTACTGACTAGAGTAACTAGAAAATATATGTCGATAAAGATACATGTTGTTGTTAACAAAGAATTCAACAAGAAGCAGGGGAAGCCATGAGATAAACATAGGTGCAAAAACATTGTTCACACTTCCATCAAAATCACTTTGATTGTAAGCTAAAAGAAAATAATGATGATGATGCAATTATTTCATGGTCCAGTAAGTCCATATATCAATACATCTAAGGACGAATGAAGGAAACTCAATATTGAGTGTTGTCTAGAAGAAGAGTTCGGGGGGAATCCAAAATGTCCACTGAGTTGTTGTATGAAAGGGGTCAAGCATTGTTTAATCTTGGATGGTCTCTTTTTCTATTGGTAATGGATCTAGTTTGGAAATATTGTTGAGGTCATTGTGGAGGGGGGGTGCTCCTTTTGGTAGACATATATATAGAGTAAAAAATAATGTTTTTATCAATTTATCTCTTGGCCCCTAGCTAATGGGAGCACCATAAAGAATAAATTAATCCTCTAGGTGGAATCTAGTCTAGGAGAAGGTTCAAGAGAATGGAAACAGAGATTGAATCCCTTCTACATGTATAAGGCTAGGCATCTCTAGAGGTGCTAGGAGAAAGCGGAGAGGGTCTGATATCCTCAAAATAAACAATAGAATTTACCACAAGTCTTTTAATATATGGGGCAGTAGAAGATAACGTTCTATGTTGTCTTGACCTCTCGAAGATGGGACACTTGGAAAATCTTGTTCGTTTAGGTAGTGTGGTGATTTGTCTCAACCCAGAGTCAATATGAGCCCACCTAGAACTAGCCAAGGGGAATGTGAAGAAAGTGCACCCACTATTGATCTATGTATGGGGGTTGGATGATGAGTCTATCTCTTGCCTCCATGCAATACTCAACATAGAAGGTCATCTTTGGATCTAATGTTCCCTTGGGGTTTGTTTAATTGACCTATTAAAACTGCTTGTAAATGTCACCTCGGATGATCCTATTCAACTCTTGCCTCCTAGGTAAGAGGTGGCCAGGTGCATCTAAGGAGTATCTGAATAGAGGAATAAGGTCCATTGAAATACCCACTAACTCCAAAAAATCATTTTAAAATCATTTGTCTTTTCAAAATAATTTTTTTGTAAAGTTCTATCATTTAATTAGTTTGATTTTTTTACAAGTTTCTCTTCTTTTCTGTAAATGGTTGGTCACAAGTTTTTCAAACAATTTTAAATGTTTTAGAGAATTTTTAAGTGTGGAATGGGGCATTTTAAATCTTGAGAAAGTTAACTTTGTTTCTCTAAAAATGTACTCGACAATTTAATTTGTCAATTCCTAAAAAAAACAACACTTTGTGTGGTAGGAGGGAATTTGAAGGGCATGTAAGATGGTCACACAAGGTTCTTTATCTTTAAATTTTAAATAAACAAGCATATTTATGGGTGTGTGTTATCTTAGAGATCACCAACATAAAGGGAGTCTTAATTGCCCCATTTCTCACAAAACTAAAAGTTTTTGGGGAACCAAATCCTCTCGAAGTGGGCAGGTATTTTCCAACATGGATCATTCTATATTGTTTTCATCATTTTTGGTACTTTTTGGTGTATAAAATAGATTTAATGACATGTAAGTTCTACTTTAGGGTTGATCCTAATTTGGTGTCTTGGGGCACTAAAACTTTCAAAGTTTGTTTTGGGCATTATGAAAGTATTTGGGATTAAAACTTCACAATTCTAGTTCACAACCCTTGAATGCTATTCTACTTATCATAGATTTCCCACGGTCCAAATAGCACCTAAATTGGAGTTTGTATGAGGGATTTATGCCTTTGGAAATTTGAACTATTATTTGACCATTGTAATATCAAGACGATTTGACAAGCGAAAAAAGAATTGAACTTCGATGGTGTTTCATATTTTTCCACTCAATATTCTTGCAGGCACTTCTTTTGTGTTAAAATATTTGATATGTCACTGTACAATTTTATTAATTGTTGCCCACATGGTTTTTAGGTATCCATTCAAAATGGGTAGAAAAAAAAATGGAAGATTGTAATGGGCCTTGATGTCCAAGACCCAAAAGACAAGTCATCGTTTTCTAGCAAAGATTTAACCTAAATTGAAGTATATAGACAAGACAATCCTTTATTTGATCATGTTGCACAAATCCCTTTAGGTAGAGTTCCTAATTTTATTAGAGGGGAGGAAATTAATCCCGATTCTCCTTGTACTTTCTTATCGACAGTAAGAAAAAACCTATCACAAAGGGATAACGCTCACAAGGAATATGAGATGTAAGTATATCACAGTCACATGGTTCTTGCATTTCTATGACTTGGCATATGTATGATCACAAATGGTTATTCATGAATGGACATATATGATTTTGTGATAAGGTGTTGTAAATGCATCTTATGACTTGGCATATGTATGATCACAAATGGTTATTCATGAATGGATATATATGATTTTGTGATAAGGTGTTGTAATTTATAGTGCATTTACTCATGTTCATATGGCCTGGAAGATAAAAGAGGAAAGCATTCAAATACATGGAGGGGATCATTTGTAAAGAATAGGGGATGTCAATGTCACTTTATTGTGAATGTAAAGAATAGAGACCCTGAAATAGAAATACTTACATACAACACATACAAGCATGAAGATGAGGAAGGATGGCCTTGTCATGGTAGACATGACAAGTTTGGGGAGGCTAGGTCCTTACGTAAACCTAGGCTTTCAAGAGAAATTGTCTCTTTTGTAGAAAATTGTTTTTTTATGGAAGTGTCAATTGATCTTGTATATGAAAAGCACATTCAACGACATCTTGACATGGATGCGGAAGATTGTGGTAGAGATTTTTTTTTTAACTAGGAAAKATGTTGCAAATATTTATAACCACTTGATGAAAAGAAAATATCAACTTGACAAGAAAGATGAAATGAGTGTTAACCTATGGTATCACAAACAACCAAYTRATTTTTTCTTTTTTYAGAAKCCTAATGGTCTAAATGTTCCTTTATAATTTKCATTCAAASTAGATGGATGTTRGATCGAATGGYMAAACTATCTCATGATAGTTTAWTAGGAATGGATTCAACTTTTAGTACSAATAAATATGGRGTAASTTGAATTTGAAAKATTGAATGATTGTTTGGGTTGTGACTCATTGTGATTCATAGMTTAAAMTTTGACTTTGMRTTTTATTGAATATYGYAGTATCAATTGTATACACKTGTGGCCWTTGAYGACCARCAAAGHGGGGTACTAGTTGCATGGGTCRTGACATCTCAGAATACRTCATTTGATATTGYGACATGGTTGAAGCCACTAATGGATAGGTGTTATAAATTTTTCCCCGAATATAAAGTCAATGGATTCATGGTTGATGATGCATTGGCATAAATTGATGATTTCARGTAACTTTCATTTGAATTTTTTKTGACTTGTATTTATCTTGTAAGATTATCTCACATAAATGCATTGAATCTTATAGGAGGGACACACAGTGTCAAGTGATATTGTGTATTTGGCACATATGGAGGACATGGAAAACAAAATATCTATAGGTTGGCCTCTACTTCATATCAATCAAATGTTTTGCTCAGTGGGTTAAGTTATATTATGAACTCTTGCCCCAATGTTGAATCAGTGGTCGAGCATGTGGATAATTTTTTCACTGATTTTACAAATGAGAAAAAGTTCTTGGATTATTTTCATAGCACTTGGGTTATGGGTAATAAGATTTGTAAGTTCACATACTCCACTTTCTTATTTATTTTTTTTCACTTCCATCAAGATTCTCTTTGCACTAACTTAGTTCTTTCAATTAGGGATGTGGGCTAAAGGTTGTCATAATTTCCATCTTGAAAATCAAGAGACAAATAATTCTGTGGAGGAATACCATAGCTTATTGAAGTCCAAATTTCTATCTGATCAATGAAATAAATGTGCTCATAGAATGGATTGGTTTCTATATATGTTGTTGATACATGTAGAGTCGTATTATAGATTCAAAGAAATTTTGAAAGAAGAAGGATGTTTGAATAACTATGAGAAGGAGAAGTTGTTTGAATCCTCAATGGAGAAATCTAGAAGAACTCCAGATGATGACGTTTGGCAAGTTTGAAAATATGATTTGGGAATCTCTTTGTAGTCAAGTGGTAGGACACTTTGGTTTCGAAAAAATAGTGGCATTACTGCAAAAGTATTTTTATTATCCAAAGCTTCAACAAGAACTACACAAGTACATTAGATCCTAAATTGCCTGTGACATTGCTAAACCTTGCATCGGGAAAAATGGGATATACACCCCTCTTCCTACTCCAAATAGGCCTTGGGAGTCAATTTCCATGGATTACATGTATGTTCTTACTTCAACCAAGCATGAGAATGAATGTGTCTTTGAGGTTCTTGGTTGAGTGTCTAAGATGGAAGATTTGGCACCCTCGAAGAAGAGAATCATATCTAAGGCCATTGCTAATCTCTTCTTTGAATGTATTTGGGTTCATTTTTGGATCCCATGGACCATTATTTTGGATTGAGATAGTAGGCTACTAAGTACATTTTGGTCCAACCTATGGTTGATGATGAACACCAAGCTAACCAAATTGAGTTCCTTCCACCCACAGACTAATGGAGAAATAGAGGTAGTCAACAGTATGATTGTCCATATCCTGAGGATGTACAATTATAAAATTCACACATATTGGATGAGATACCTACTTATGTTTGACATATCTACAACAAATCCCTCCATATCTCTATTGGACACATCCAATTTTAGGTGTGCTTGTTGTTCCAACCATTGGCCCTCATTGACATAGATTTTCCCATTGCAGCTACACAAGAAGAGTCCTCCCATGCTCAGATTGAGGCTAATCAAGAAACCAAATTTGTTGAGCGAATCCAACACATCCAACAAAACTTTCATGATGTTTTCAATAAAGTCAATGCCAAGTAGAAGCAACACCATGATCAACATCAGGTACCACACATGTTTTAGGTGGGAGGTAAGGTATGGTTTCATTTTTTAAAAGAGCATCTCACATGACCCCATAGGAATATCCACCCACTCTAATATGGGGCTTACACCATCACCAAGGATGTGGGTGAGAATTATTTTGAATTAAGTATTCGACATTTCCTTGGCTTGCACCCAGTATTTAATGTGGAACTACTTCGACCATATTTTCCACCTCTCCTCGACACTTCAGACATGATCAAGCACGTTTCCCTTACATAACTCAATCCTAGCTACATTAAATGAGTGAAAATTGATCAGATCATGGAAACCAAGATGAAGGGAACCCTCCAATAGAATGTCCAACTCTATCGAGCCATCAAAGAAGGGAAACATATTCACCAAGGCAAGTGGCTCAGCGGGAGTAATATTCAACAAACGTTTATGCATCTTATGGAGGAACTTTACACAATGGAAAAAATATATTCCTAAGGGGGGATGATTTATCTAGGTGGATATTGGTGGCCACCCACCTGCTCCACTAATTCATAATGGTTCCACATCTTGGCATTTTTTTTATGGTTTTTCGGGTCCCAAAGTTTTAGTTTCATTTTGAGTGCCTAAACGACATTTTTTCGGGGTGTCAATGCCTATCATGTAGCCAAATGCACATGTTATAATTAAAAAAATGTGTACTCCTCAGCTATACCTTTCTAATGAGGTACCGAGCACCCCAAATGGATATTGTATGCAAAATTTATGCCCCCAGGAAGTTGATGTATCAACTAACCACATCGGGGCCCACAAACCTTTTTGTATTTCAACTTATGGAGTTAGGGTTTTTTATGTTTAGGTTAAATTCATGGAGGTGGGTAACACTTTAGTTACAATCAAATTTCCAAAATTCTGAAAGAAGTTTTTTCGGCTGAAATATTTTTCGGTTGAACCCCTGAACGTCAAATCGAACGGTATAGTGACGATGCCCTCGATTTTCATGTAGAATTTTAGTGGGACAAATTTTTTTCATCTGGTAATCTCTTTTTGGACGAAATATATTCCGACGAAAA
The DNA here is from genome assembly GCA_010110895.2 of Picea sitchensis. NCBI lineage: Eukaryota > Viridiplantae > Streptophyta > Pinopsida > Pinales > Pinaceae > Picea > Picea sitchensis. Next base: position 12,476 of record SNQJ01S0225102.1, read on the forward strand.
ATATATTTTTGCCGAAAGCATATTTCATTTGAAACATTCTTTCAACTGAAATATCTTTTCAGTCAAAAACATATTTCGACCGAAAAAATGCTTATATATTTACCACACATCATGACTGTTACACTTTTCTGAGCTCTTGGCGAGTGTGAGTGGGTTTTTGGCGAGTGTGAGTGAGTGATAGTGAGTGAGCTCTTGGCGAGTGTGAGTGAGATCTTGGCGTAGACGTGTTTGGCACGGTCATTTTGGTGGGAGGTCACGCTGGTGGGCGGTTTTGCGGGTGATCAGAGCTGCAGGTAAGCCTAAACATCAATTTTAAATTTAAATTTAATTTTTTTCATTTTTAATTTTAATTGAATTATATTTAGTATTGTCACTATGACTTGGCCGCGGGGGGCTAGCCCTGTGGCGAAGCCGTGGGAATGCCCACGGCTTGGCCATAGGTCCATCCCCCCACGTCCAAGTCACAACCCGTAGACTGTGACTTGGTCGTGGGGGGGCTAGACCTGTCCCCAAGCTATGGGTGTTACCATGGCTTGGCCAAAGGGTTGCTCCCCCCTCCCCCCTCCCCCCCTGTGGCCAAGTCACATTCTAAGTGTCACTGCGAACTCTTCGATCAAATTCATTCCCTTTTGGGGTTTACCCGAATTATTACTTTTTATGAATAACAATTTCTTGCTACTATGTAACATTTATATTTTGAAATTTATGTTAATTTTAGATTTGTTAATTAGTATTAATTTCATGGTATAGTGTAATATTTATGTTAATTTTAGATTTGTTAATTAGTATTAATTTCTTGGTACTATGTAACATTTATATATATGTTTATTTTAGATTTGTTAATTAATATTTAGATTTTAGATTTGTTATGTGTGCATTTGTTCTGGTCTAGTTTAGATTTAAAGACAATATTTTTTGACTAGTAATAGTTCATCTTTCTCTTTTTAATAAATAATATTTCTTGTAAATATAATACAAATAAATATGTCCTATTTCTTTTTCTTTAAATATAAATCTGTTCTTTCTATTTCTTTTTCTTTAAATATAAATCTGTTCTTTCTATTTCTTTTTCTTTAAATATAAATTTGTTCTTATATTTACAACTAAATTTGTAAATATAATATACATAGATATAGATATATAGATATATCTTAGTACAGTTAGATCTAACTACATTGAATTATAAAGCATTTACTGCCACAAAAAACAAATTATACATCTAAGTACAAGAATTATACAACATTTACTGTCACTAAAAAAAAATTAGACATCTAAGTTTAACTATTACATTGAAAATTGCAATCTTAGATTAATTACATTGCTTTGAATCTATCATTCAAAATTACAATTTAAACAACTAAAACTAACATTGAGTGATTCTTGGTCAATTAGATGTCTACATATACAAAATCAATTGATAATTTGAGTGCCCGACAAATATACATATAATTGTTGTACATTACTGTCTATCTTATAATTTTTAATGGAATATTTGTGAAATATACATATAATTTAATATTTTTAAAACATATATCTTTAATATTTTTTAATAAATTTAAAAATAAAATAGAAAGACAATTTAAAAATTACATGTTTATGTGTTCAAATTATACACAAACAATAAATTTATAAACAATATGGATTTACTTAAAAATGTGAATTTGATATAGACAATAATAAATAATTTATAAACAATATGGATTTAGTGAATTTGATATAGACATTTAACAATCAAATATTAAGTTTTTAAATTTTATACAAACATTTAACAATCAAATATTAATAATAGAGTAAACATTTAAGTGATTAGTGTGTGCCTGAGCAGTCGGCAAGGAGCCAAATCCAGTGTCTTTCACTCCGGTGTTAAAGATTTAGATTCAAATGCCTGCTTTTCTGTGCATAGATAATCTCTTATTAAAATTGGTTGTGACTTGGGCACATGGCTGCCCCCCTCAACCAAGTCACAGTCATTTCAAACGTTTTGTATTTTATAAAAATTTCATAAAAATTTCAAATTGTCCAACTTTTTATTTCAAACATTTTGTATTTTATAAAAAGTTCAAATCTTTAGGAATTCAATTTATAAATTCATTTTTACATATGCAATATTAAAGTATCATAAGTTATAAATATTATTTTACAGATTGTTGATTCTAGAATTCCTGGTTGTACATTATTGTCTATATTATAATTTGTAATGGAATATTTGTGAAATATACATACAATGGAATATTTTTAAAACATATA
>SNQJ01S0225103.1:1184-14722 GCA_010110895.2 Picea sitchensis
AAATAGAAAGAGACCCCCATCGAGGTGACAGTGGGTGGGGAAGCTCCTGTTACGCCGGTTTCAAGCCCTTGGACCTTTCCTACAAACCGTGCGATAACATGACCCTCATACATGTCACCTTCATATCAACTTGGACCCCCCTCACTCATTACCACTTACCACCTAACCCCCCCTCTGCGTAAACCACCAAACAACTCATACAGACCACCTCCGCACTCCGACGTAACACTCCACTACCCGCTACACGTCACACTCCACTACACTACCTACACGTCTCACTCACGTCAACAAAGACACGTGGCAGAGTCAGATAATGACAAGTGTCAAGATGAAATCAACATTTCAGGTACATGCAAATCATGAATATGAGTGACACATGGTAGACACTCGGCTCGTTCCACGTCATCAAGTGACGTAAGCAATTTACATCACTCAAGGAGTTTTACTTCGGGAGTTTCACCACCAGCAGATGCCTAAAGTCTCGAAGTCCTGAAATGGACATGAGTCGTCCGATCTGAAGATTAATTTAGATGAATTCTCAACCATTTATCTAGTATAGTGGAAGGACAATGTAAGTGGAAGTGTTAACCGACAGTAATCGGTCTCCCCCATCTATGACTTATTTAGCAGGTGACCACTCTAGAGGAGAAGGAAGCATTGATCATCCTAAATTCCCTAAGGGCCGAAGTCACTTATGATTGTTGATCGTGCAGGAGGGTACGTGTCAATAGATCATTAACTCTGGGTGAAACTACTCTAGGAAAACACAAAGAATAAAGGTTTGAAATTTCCAAATACTGAAGTCTTGAAGTGAACAAGGACCATTGATTTGAGGAGGACACGTGGCAGGAATCTATGGACTTCGGCTAAAATCATTCCGGGGGAGCATGAAGGTTGAGAATTGAGATCACCGAAGCCTGGAGTAGTGAAGGAGATCTTGACCATTGAATCGATTAAGGGGTCGCATAACCATTGATCTGGTTTAGAGGTCAAATTCTCAAAGTAGAGGCTGAGCCGTCGATTAAGAAGGACAGGTGTCTGTAGATCATCAACTTCGGAATATTGGCGTACAGAGGAAAGTAGGGTTTGAGATTTAAAACTCCCAGAGACTGGATCATTAAATATATCATAGTCATTGATTTAAGAAGGTTAGATATGATCCATAAGTTCATGAGCACCGTCAAGATCATGAGATCTACATTCTCATCGCATTGTGGGGATTGAAGGTTTGCGAACTTTAAAAAGTTAAGGGCGGGCCGCAATTGAAACCACAATTTTGGAGAAAGGGTACATGGAAGCTGGAGGTGGATTGCAGGGATAAAAGTGGTTGATCCCAAACCACTCTTGGACATGTTTGTAATGGTTTGCTTATGCAAGGATGTAGATTGAGGTCACATGCAAAGGGGGCTAATGATAAAAGAGATCACGCCCGCAATCACGTGGTCATGTGAGACCATCGCCCAAGGTCACATCAACAAAAGATAGGGGAAGGAGCTAGTGCTGCTAGGATCCACATTGAAGGTTACACATTCAAAAGTAAAAAAGGCCTTTGCATGATGTTGGCACAGGGGCAGACCCAGGGTTCAACTCTACAACAACGCACCAAAACAACCCTAACTACCAGCCCTTTTAACGACACCTGCGAAGCATATGAAGTCTCACCCGAGGTAGAGGCAGGGGTGGTTGCAAGACTCAGGTGTCTGCAACCTTAGTTGGGATACAGATCTGTGATTATAACACTTAGAAATCACCTAGCATAGATTATTCATCAATATTCAACCCTTATGATACTTCATAGATAGCATAGAGAATCGCAGTATGTACTTAGATATAAGATAATTCAACACTTAGCCATAACAAGATAGATTAGATTTGGCAGATCAAGCACTAAGCATCTTACATACTAGATCTAACATTCATTCATATCTCAGAAGCACAAAGCATAAATAGATCTATCTAAAAACATCAAAGCACTTAGCAAAGGAAGAGACAAACACATCAGATCGAGGCATAGAGCACAACACACATATTTACCATGGTTCACCCCCACCATAGAGCATAGAGCCATCCAAATCCCTCTTCGCATAGGAAAGAAGATCTGCGTAGCTTGATAGATCCTTCTTCCTTGCTCTAAAAGCACAGAGCCTTCTACAATATCCTCTACTTAGTCTCTTACAGTATGCACAAAGCATTTACAATCATTACCAGCACTTAGCACAACTCACAACTCTTCGATCACATAGATCGCACTCTACTACTCTTCTCCCCTCCCTTTTTCACTTACTTCACCTATACATCTATTTATACATACAAAAGTGGGCCTAAGAGTGGTTAAACCCACAGTCCAACATCCCTTTCCCATTACATTATTCCCAAAAACCCCAAAAGGGGTCTAGCTTCCACGATTTCCACTTCGCGTTGCGCTCCATATTTGACAAGATGTCGAAGTCCAAAAAATGATCAAATTTGACCAAGTGTTCCTCAAAACTTGATCAAGGCCAACAGGCCCTGAACACTCACCTATGACTCATCTCGATTCACTCAAGTATAGGTAACTTTGCCTCAAAGGTCTTGATCTTGGATCGAACTGCTTCGACTTGTCTCTGTGCTACTGCTTCTTTCTCAGTGAATTCCTGAACAACCGCTTCACTGATAGGTCCTTCCAATTGCTGCTCGACTGTAACAAATACTTGTTCTAGTAATGTTCCTTGGCCTTCAATTTATTCAAACAGTAGGTAGGCCGCCTCCTGGCTCGGATGGAGTTTCTGGGTGAATTCCATAACTCTGTTCTATGTGGTAAGAACAAGTTGTTGGGCAATGCACTATTCCTGGGATCTCTTCATCCTCTCGATGGGTGACAGGATCTTGAGTGGTGCCTGTACTATATCTGCATGATGATTTTCTTCCTGGAGTTGGGACTCCAGTTTCTTCAACTTTGGGTCTTCAGATAGTTGTTCATATATCAGTGTGCTTCTACTACTTAGCTGTTTACATTCTGCAACAAGTGTTTTAATCCTCTTGACTGCGCTGTGAGCATTCAATTCTCATTGATCGTGCACTTCTTGTGGAGTCTGTGGTATGGTCTGAAGCTCTAATTCCACGACCCTTTGTTGAAGTTGTTGAATAACTTCAAACAACTTCATCACTTGGCACTCTATGGGCTCTTTGGCCTTCTGATCTAAGCCAATCACAGAGAGAAATGCTATATTGTCTGCTTCTTCAATTCCTATCTTCTTTGCGAGAAACTGCTCTTTCTCTTTTTGGATCTTCGCTCCGTCTTCTTCAAATTTTGCTTGGAGAGCATTCTTCTCTTGTTGCGCATCTTGGCATTATTCAATAATTTCCTCCTGTGCTTTCTTTAGGGCCTGGGTGGCCTGCGTTTTTTCTTCCTCAGCATGTCAAAGGCATAGTTTGACTGTATCAACAATCTTGCGGAGATGAACTAATTCATCTCCAACTTCTATTGTTCCTTCTAGAAAAGGTGCAGTAGAGATTGCTCGGCTAGTCTGGGGTGCTTGCTATACTCCTTGGAGCATGATCTCAATTTGGCTATACATTTGTTCCTGCTTCACCTCCTACTTCTCTATGATTTCATTTGAATCATCATTGATCACTGCAACATTGAAATCAAATTCATCCAACGTGAGGGCAGTTCGCATCTTGGTTACAGGGGTTCTTGGTTTCTTTCTAGAGGAAGATTTTAGAGATGATACCTTCCTTTTCTTCAATGAGTCTTCTTCCTTCCAGTGGTGGTACTTTGAATTTCTATTGTTTAGTTTCTATACCTTCTTCGTCATCACCTTCTTCATCTGGTGTAATGGAAGCTGTCCTTATAGATAGGCTGTCAACATACTAAACTTCTTCAATCTTCTTCGTCGTCTTTGATTTCTTTGTCTTACTGGGCCCATGTGTATCCTGCGTAGTTTTGGGGCTATCGATGTCAAACATTTCTGTAGGGTCTGCTGAAACAAGGAGGTCCACCGACCATTCCTTGGTGATCTCTTCTAGATCTTCTTCTGTCAGCTTATAATAGCAATGAAGTTGTTCTTGGTGCTCATTAGCATGTGGGGTTAGGTATATAAAGTGGTGGTCTGCGCTAAACTTTATCAAAGGTCGAAATCTATGTAAAGTGTTCGGGGTTATGCAAGGTTCACTCCTTATGGATGATTTCAATTTTTTATAGTACGTGTGGAAAATGACATTCAATTTCCATTTCTTGCTCATGTTGTTTGAGTACCATAATGTACTGAACTTTGCAGCTAGTGGTTCAAAGGGGTCAAGGTCTGGGAAGGTTACACCTTCCGGTAGCTCCCATGCAACAAAAGCGATCAGTATCAGGAGCCAACTAAAATGGAATTCATGCCCCTGATCCTGGGCTTCTCTGCATTCAATCNGTCCCTCTGCGCACTTTCCTGCGAGGTCAACTACAAAGCTAGATACTTGTGTTGGTCGATTATTGTGTACCAACTTCCCTATGATCAGTTGGCATGCGAGTCACACTATGCCACTTTCAATAGAAGCTACCTTGTAGCCTCTCGCGCCTTTCTCAACATCGCCATAGGCTTCTTTGATCTTCTATGCAAGAGCGTGGTCTGTTGTATTTTTAGGATAGTACTCATGGGGATCAGGGCCCTGCATGCTAAGCTAGGTGATCCTATTGATCAGCGTCATATCAACAATTATGCGATGTTCTAACCATAGGTATCCTTCGTGTTAACTTGCTAGAAACAATTTTACACAAGCATTCACCTCCTGGTGTTTGCCGAAGTGCGGTATTTTCATAACGATGAGAAAAGTAGATTGTGCGAGGTTCATCGTCCATTGTTGAGGGATGAGCTTCAGATTCTTTCCCTTAGTTCTCGTCAAGTACTTATACAGGGTGAGCATGCTGTAAACTTTACGGTCCCCCAGGTTGAAGTCGCAAAAATTCAACGTTGTAACCTTGTCTTGATCTGCACGGTAGTTGCGTACTCCTTTCGGTAGATATGCAGTGACTAGGGTGTATTCAAAGTCTCCAGGGACATTGTCCCTGTTAATCTCACCGTTGAGAGGGGGTATGTAAGTTGGTAGGATGGATAGAACTAAATTTGCATTGGCTATGTTGTCCTTATGCTTATTTCTTCTCTCTGAGCTAACTCGAGATGTTCCTACTCAAGAAGTCAACGGGGAGGCTTGCACTCCTCTCATCGATCTTTCTTGGACTCCGATGGACATTCTTCTTTCCGACATGACTCTCTCAGTCATTAAATCGAGAAAGACCTCTGTGACAGATTCCTCAAGTGTTGTGATCTCATCAAACATAAGCGCTCAGGAAAGATAATCGAGGTCACGATGATCTCAAAATACTACACTAAGATGAACAATCTGCTTGCAATGATCACTGTAGACAATCACTAGTTCTGCAGGCTTCAACTTTTCAGTCGGAAAAAGTGTTCTTCGGGCACGACGTGATGAGCTAAATAGGAAATTCATCAACGGTCTGCTTGCAACGGGTATGAAGCTTCCATGAATGTTGATCCATCCATTATGGCGTGGTCCAATGGTCTGGTGGTGATCCTTTAATGTTTTTTTGTCCGTTTGGGGTGAAAGTCAAATGGGTATATCAATCCAATGACTATATTTCTTCGCCACGGCAAAGTGCCATATGTCGTTGTTCTGATATCCCAACAAAGCTCAATTCCTGTGATGTTTCCTTCTACGAAGTTTCCTCTGGAATATTTTGTAACTTTTCGATCTTGGCTCTCTTTTTACTTAGCTTCCTAGCCTTCTTCCCAGTGAGCTTCGTCTCAATCATCCTTTTTCCATTCTGTTTCTTATCTTCTCTTGACATAGTAACTTCGCAATGCTGAGATTCTTTCTTCAGATCCAAGGGTAATACTCCTTCATCATATGGATTAGGTTTTTTGGTCTTTTGTGGTTATTCTAATGCTCTTATAGTGTCGACATCCAAGTACCTGGTGTTCAATAGCTTAGATCTGTTCTCTTGTTCTTCCATCAAGTAGGTGATCCTTCTAGTCATAAATTCCATGAGTTCTTGCTTCTTTTGTTCTAGGGCTTCCTTTTCTTATTTTCTCTGGATCTGGTCTTTTTCAATCCAGATCTTGCCTAACAAAGATGGAAATTGGGCATGGTCCTCAATAAATTTAATAACTTCGAATTCTTCCTCTGTCGAAGCTCCATGGGTACTCAGAGCTATTTGGGTAATCCTCCTACATAGGGTTAGCATTTTTCCTTTAAACAACCCTATTTTTCCTAGTGAAGGAACCATAGTAGGCCTTCCTAGGGTTTCCCAAGTACATTTTTTCATAATTTTCATCTGTGTTCCCTCATCCAGAGCACAGTCAATGTCAAAGTCTCCTATTCTTACTTCGATTTTCTCCTTTTCTTTGAAGATCTCTGACAAACTGGCATCTTTATGTTCAACCAGGGTTTCTTTCATTTTCAGTAACATAATCTTTGATTCTTTCTGGGGTTCTTCTATAATCTTAGTATCTTGATCTCCTTTAGAGTTTGTTTGCTCCATATTCAGCTTTTCAAGTCTAGCAAACATTCTAGGGAAATCCAGTACTTCATGGTACATAGCCTTACAATAGAGGCAACTAGGGTTTCTCCTAGGGAATTCCTTAGCAAGATGTCCTGATCTTCTGCAACTGTAACAAAGAGTTAATCCTCTCTTTCTCTTCAATTATCCTCAAATTTTCTTGTACTTATTTCTAGAGTCATAATGGCTAGTGTGAACAAATTTCTTTCTAGGATCCTGCATCCATTGGTTAGTCCAAAAATTCTTTCTATGAATAGGTATAACATATATTTTATTATTCTTATCAGATATGTTCATATCAAATGTTCTTTCATCTAACAATGCCCTAGTTTTCAAGCTAGGACAAAATCTATCAAGCATACCTAAATCCATACTTTAGAAACAAAAATTTTCACTTCTTTTACTTCTACATGGCACAAAGCTTCCAGATCTAAGAACTTTTAACTATTCTTACCTTTATTAGAGAATATAGTTTATAGATCTTACTTCTTTTCTTTAGTATCAACCTCTTTTCTTGCAGATCTGACTTATTTCCTTTAGATCTGTCCTTCCTTCTTTAGCACAGATATTTTCAGATCAAGTGGATCACTGCGCACTAGGGAATAGATCCACGCAAAGATATTTCACAATTTCAGGATGAATCTTTGCACAAATATTATTTTTCTTAGTTCCCAACAATCACAGTTTCAGGTCCCGACAACGGAACCATTTGTTGGCACAGGGGCATACCCAGGGTTCAACGCTACAACAACACACCAAAAAAACCCTAACTACTGACCCTTTCAACAACACCTGCGAAGTAGATGAAGTCTCACCCGAGGTAGAGGTAGGGGTAGTTGCAAGACTTAGGTGTCTGCAAACTCAGCTGGGACACAGATATGTGATTATAACACTTAGAAATCACCTAGAATAGATTATTCATCAATATCCAACCCTTATGATACTTCGCAGATAGCACAAAGCATCACAGTATGTACTTAGATCTAAGATAATTCAACACTTAGCCACAACAAGATAGATTAGATTCGACAGATCAAACACTAATAATCTTACATACTAGATCTAATATTCATTCATATCTCAGAAGCACAAAGCATAAATAGATCTATATAAACACATCAAAGCACTTAGCAAAGGAAGAGACAACACACCAGGTCGAGGCACATAGCACAACACACATATTTACCGTGGTTCACCCCAACCCTGGGGCTACGTCCACAAATTCTTCTTTATTATCTTCAGTTAATTAGGTTATAACAGAGAGCCATCCAAATCCCTCTTCGCATAGGAAAAAAGATCTGTGTAGCTCGCTAGATCCTTCTTCCTTGCGCTAAAATCATAGAGCCTTCTACAATATCCTGCACTTAGTCTCTTACAGTATTCAAAAAGCATTTACAATCATTACCAACACTTAGCACAAATCGCAACTCTTCGATCACACTCTACTACTCTTCTCCCCTCCATTTTTCACTTACTTCGCCTATACATCTATTTAAACATACAATAGTGGGCCTAAGCATGGGTAAACCCATGGGCCGACATCCCTTTCCCATTACATTATCCCCCAAAACCCAAAAGGGATCCAAAAAGGGGTCTAGCTTCCACGATTTCTGCTTCGCGTTGCGCTCCATCTTTGACAAGCTGTGGAAGTCCCAAAAATGGTCAAATATGACCAAGTGTTCCTCAAAATTTGGTCAGGGCCAACACGTGAATAATCCAATGATGTTGATCAAACAGAATCTGATCGAAGGATTGCTATTTCATCTCGTGATTTCTTGATCAGTTACGATTCAATTACACTAAACGAATCATTGTTCCTGAGTGGTTGAATCATTGTTCTTGAGTGTTGGAATCATGATTCTTGAGCATTTTTTAGATTCCCGACTTGAGTGTTGGAGATGCGAAGTGTAACAAATGATGAGAGCAGGAATAAAAGATAAATGTCGTGATAGAGAGAGGTTGTTGTTTCTCGGTAAAACAAGTTGAACTATATGTGATCAAGGAGACAACAGGAACAGAGCGTGAAATATGCATAGATGAAGAACATAAGTCGTACAGAGAAGAAATGGTGAAAACAACAGACTGTATGAGAAATTAAGAGCAAGAATATGCAAGTAGGAACACATTAATGCAGGCAGAGTAGAGAAGTGTAGAAAACCAGAGATGAGACTAGTAATCCATTGATAAATATTGTATCACTGTAATAAATTTCAAAAAGAAAAGATTCATATCTCAAGGTGGTAGAGTGGTGCTAGGGAGGACTATTGTCCAGAGAGTTTCAAGTGGGTGCTTGAACACAGGGACTTGTAGCTTCCATCTGGTTGCATCTAGAAAAAATAGGGTGGTAGGGTGGTGCAAGGGAGAATTAGTGTTCTGTGTTGTACAGGTTGGTGTCTGTGTGACTAGAAGTTGGTTCTTCCATCCAGTTGGTGCTGGAACATTTAGGGAGTTGGTTCTAGAGAAACCAGAGAGTTGGCACACTCATCAAGTTGCAGCATGTAAAATAGAGGTGGTAGCCTCACATTGAGTTGGTGCTCAAAGATAGATGATGTACATAACATAAAAAGACTGCCTATCATTTGAATAAGAATAAGTTTTCTCCCTTTATGTGTTTCCTTAGGAATATATGTTTCTATATACTTCATGTGTGTGATTGATGTTGAATACTCTATTGCTTACTTCCATGAATTATTGTGATCATCATTGACTGTTCTGTAATGATTTTAAAATGGGTATAATTGTTTAAGCACAGTAACAGCTGATTCACCCACCCTCTCAGTTATCTAACAATTGGTATCAGAGCGGGTTCCTTTTATCTAAGGGTATATCCTAGAGCTTAAACATGACTATCCATGAAGGAAATTAAACCAATATGTCCCCCCTGTTCAATGGAACAAAATTTGCCTTTTGTAAAGTTAGGATGAGAACCTACATAATGGATTTAGGTGCAAATGTATGGGATGTGGTAGAGACTGGTTATATGAAGCCAGTTGTACTAGCTTCCAAGGATGAAAAGCTAGAATTCAACTTCAATGCTAAGGATATGAATGTTATTCTGAGTGGGCTTGCAGAAGTAGAATTTGTAAAAGTTATGCACTTAGAATCTGCCAAAGAAATGTGGGACAAACTCATTAGCAGTTATGAAGGTAATGAGAAGCTAAAGGGTGCCAAGCTTCAAACCTACAGATTAGAGTTTGAACAACTAAAGATGATATAAAATGAAACTGTTGGGAAGTACTTTCTAAGAGTTAAAGAACTAGTAAATTCCATGAAAGGACTTGGTGAAAAAATTGAGGAAGACTCTTTAGTTCAGAAAATTTTGAGATCTATGCCAGATAGGTTCAACCCAAAGGTCTCTACTATAGAAGAACTTAATGATATAAAAGTTTTGCCTATTGACCAAATCCTAGGAACTCTGAATTCTTATGAAATGAGGATAGGTAAATATAAACCCACCTCTAGAGAAGCATCAGTTAAAGTAGATAAGAATGAGGATTCTGAGCCTGATGAAATTGAAGAAAAATTTGTGAGAAGACTAAAGAAAGGATCAGGAAAGTACCAAGGCAAGTTTCCCTTCAAAATTTTTAACTATGGAAAGATAGGTCACTTTGCATCTAAGTGTCCACACAAGAAGAAGGACCAAAATGTTGAAGGTGACGAGAAGTACAAATCCACGAGATTTGGTAAAAATAAATGTTTATGTGTAAACACTGATGACTCTTCAGGAGACACAAATAGTGATTCTGCTTGTGAAGATAAGGTTAATGAATTTATGCTTATGGCCAAAGAAGATTATGATAATAAAAACATAGTAATTGATGTTAATGATGAAGAAGTTGTGGTTGAATTGGAAGTAGAACTGATCAGTTCCCTAGAAGAAATTTCTAGACTCATATTTAAGAAGAAAAAGCAAAAACAATTGTTGATACAGTTCGAGAAAGATAGTAAAAAACCTGATGAAGAATTTTCCCTGCTAAAAGTGGAATTAGAAGAGGAAAATAAAATAGAGGACATTCTGAAACAACAATTATTAGAGAAGAAGGAAAGATGTGAAGCCTTGGAAGAAGAGGTAGTAAAAACCAGAAAATAGATGGAGAAGTTTAAAGCATTGTATCTCCAAAATATTCCAGGCATTAAAGCCTCAACGTAACTAAATGAAATTCTAATCAAACAAAGATCTCCTTTGTTGAAGAATGGTTTAGGCTATGTAAGTGGTTCAAGCAACAAATGACCTCAAAGCAAAGAGCTAGTAAAGATGATCAAGTTCCAAGTCAACAGACAATCAGGCCATGTGAGTACTCTACCACCAAAATCTAATAAAGACAAGATGATCCCTGATAAAAAACAAAGATATTAGAATATGGAACAAAAAATTCCAAGAAGAAGGCCATCCTTAAGGTACCAAAATTTCTTCCATGGTTACTGTTTTTACTACTCTAATTTTGGTCATAAGATTGCAAATTGTCAAATTAAGTTTAGAGACATGTAACTGAGGAGATCAAGAAATAAACAATCTTTGCAACATAGAACTAAACAACCAATGAGTAGACAAAGTTGCACCAATCACTTTGACCTAATGAACAATGAGCTCGAAGGCTATAACTGTCATAACTTCGGCCACAAAGCTCCAAACTGCCATTTGAAGAATTACAAAGCAGATCCAAGGATAAAACCCTTAGCTATAAATGACAAGACATGGAAAAATAAAGATAGTGAAAAATGTGGTCTAGTACTTTCATTTCAAAAACAAAAACACCCCTGGTATATAGACAGTGGATGTTCCAGGCACATGACTGGAGACAAGGATAATTTTTTGTCTATAAGTAAAAGAAAAATAGGAAATGCGACCTTTGGAAATGATGAACTAGGTAAAATCAAGGGTAAATGGATGGTGAGTTTGAGTAATGGTAAAGGAAAAGCCTAGGATGTTCTGCTTGTAGATGGGTTGAAACATAATTTTCTCAGTGTAATTCAAATGTGTGACATAGGATGTGAAGTGGTGTTCACTTCCAAAGATTGTAAGATAAAGTCTGTAAAATCAGGACAAATGGTGGCTAAAGGGATAAGGACAGATAGTAATGTATATGTGTTGAAAGAAGATAGAGAAGAGTGCCATCTAATCAAACATGATGAAAGTTGGTTATGGAATAGAGGATTTGGACATCTAAAATTTGACCACTTAATCAAGCTCAAAAATCTTGAGGCATTAAAAGATCTTCCAAGAATATCAAAGCCACAAGATTCTGTGTGTAAGCTAACCAGGACACAGTTTAAATCCAAGAGCTCTACTTCAACAGAGAAACCACTCCAATTAGTTCATATGGATTTATGTGGACCATCAAGACAGGAAGGCACAGGGAAGGAAAACTACTTCATGTTGATCATTGATGATTACTCCAGACTCACTTGGGTTGTTTTTCTCAAAGAAAAAGTTGAAGCATTTGAGAAATTTAAAATATTTAAGGATTTAACTGAGAATCAAACAGGAAACATGTCAAATGTAGTAAGATCAGTCAGAGGAGGATAATTTATGTCAAGTGATTTCAAGGAATTCTTTGATAAACATGGGCTCAAGAGATAATACACAATCCCAGGAACTCCACAACAAAATGGAGTAGTTGAGAGGCAAAACAAAATAGTTGAGCAAATGGCCAGGTCAATGATGAATGAGAAGAACAGTGGTCAAACCTATTGGGTAGAAGCAATACAAACAACAGTCCATATTCTTAACAAAGGACACCTCAGACCACACAGTGACAAGACACCTTATGAATTCTGGTATGGAAGACCTGCTTCAATCAAACACTTCAAAGTATTTGGGAGTAAGTGCTACATAAAGAATAATAATGAAAAAATTGGCAAGTATGATGACATGGATGATGAAGGCATCTTCTTAGAATATGATACCAATAGTAAAGGATTTAGATTCTTTAATAAAAGATGATATAAATTAGTTGATTTCATTTATTTAAAGGTTGATGAAGGAGTCTCGGTAAGAGAGGTGAGAAATATTGAGTCTTCTACAAAGGACACAGCTGAAGCTGAAGATGAATAGGTCCAAGAATTAGAAAAATAATACTCTGAGTCAGATGAAGATACAAATACTTAGGCAGACTCAAATCAACAGACAACATCAAATCCTTCCTCCATAATTAATCAAATGAATCATCCTGTAAGTTAGATAATTGGTAAGAAAGACAAAGGTGTACAAAAAAGGAGAAGGATAATCAAAGACATCGAGCAATCACATATAGCCTTCATATCCATGGTGGAACCCAAGAACTTTAATGAAGCCAATAAATATGTAAATTGGTTAAAATCAATGAATGGGGAACTGGTTCAGATTGAGAAGAACAATACTTGGGAGCTTGTTCCTAGACCTTCATATAAGAATGTAATTGGATCCAAATGGGTGTTTAAGAATAAAATGAATGAACAAGGACAAATTGTTAAGAATAAAGCCAGATTGGTCTATAAGGGGTATGCACAAGTTGAAGGACAGGATTTTGATGAAACCTTTGCACCACTGGAAAGATTGGAAGCCATCAAAATATTTCTTTCCTATGCATGTCATAAGAAATTTAAAGTATATTAGATGGATGTTAAGTCAACATTTCTTAATGGATATCTAGAAGAAGAAGTATATGTGGAGCAACCTAAAATATTTTCACTAACAGATAATCCTGACTATGTCTTGTTGACGGGCGAAATTGATCGTCCGTCAACTGGAAGAACGAGTCTGGTCCGGGGTTGTCTAAATAACCCAAGCCATTTGGTGTAACTCATTCTGACGGGTTTAATGGATCCGTTAGCCAATCTAAGAATCCCAAAAGGAATGAATAAAAGAGGGAAATAACTAACTAATTACTAAACACACTATATATATGTACATATGTTCAAATGTAACTATAATAGTTGTATTTAAACAAAAGATATACAAGTCTCGTTTATTTACATGATTTACAAGATGCAAGTTTTAATCGAAACTTACAAAAAT
>SNQJ01S0225103.1:14732-26436 GCA_010110895.2 Picea sitchensis
ATCTGTCCTTATCCCTTTAGCCACCATTTGTCCTGATTTTACAGACTTTATCTTACAATCTTTGGAAGTGAACACCACTTCACATCCTATGTCACACATTTGAATTACACTGAGAAAATTATGTTTCAGCCCATCTACAAGCAGAACATCCTAGGATTTTCCTTTACCATTACTCAAACTCACCATCCATTTACCCTTGATTTTACCTGGTTCATCATTTCCAAAGGTAGCATTTCCTATTTTTCTTTTACTTATAGACAAAAACTTATCCTTGTCTCCAGTCATGTGCCTGGAACATCCACTGTCTATATACCAAGGGTCTTTTTGTTTTTGAGCTGAAAGTACTAGACCACATTTTTCACTATCTTTCTTTTTCCATGTCTTGTCATTTATAGTTAAGGGTTTTATCCTTGGATCTGCTTTGTAATTCTTCAAATGGTAGTTTGGAGCTTTGTGGCCGAAGTTATGACAGTTATAGCATTCGAGCTCATTGTTCATTAGGTCAAAGTGATTGGTGCAACTTTGTCTACTCATTGGTTGTTTAGTTCTATGTTGCAAAGATTGTTTATTTCTTGATCTCCTCAGTTACATGTCTCTAAACTTAATTTGACAATTTTCAATCTTATGACCAAAATTAGAGTAGTAAAAACAGTAACCATGGAAGAAATTTTGGTACCTTAAGGATGGCCTTCTTCTTGGAATTTGTTGTTCCATATTCTAATATCTTTGTTTTTTATCAGGGATCATCTTGTCTTTATTATCTTTTGGTGGTAGAGTACTCACATGGCCTGATTGTCTGTTGACTTGGAACTTGAGCATCTTTACTAGCTCTTTTCTTTCAGGTCATTTGTTGCTTGAACCACTTACATAGCCTAAACCATTCTTAAACAAAGGAGATCTTTGTTTGATTAGAATTTCATTTAGTTATGTTGAGGCTTTAATGCCTGGAAGATTTTGAAGATACAATGCTTTAAACTTCTCCATCTATTTTCTGGTTTTTACTACCTCTTCTTCCAAGGCTTCACATCTATCCTTCTTCTCTAATAATTGTTGTTTCAGAATGTCCTCTATTTTATTTTCCTCTTCTAATTCCACTTTTAGCAGGGAAAAGTCTTCATCAGGTTTTTTACTATCTTTCTCGAACTGTATCAACAATTGTTTTTTCTTTTTCTTCTTAAATATGAGTCTAGAAAATTCTTCTAGGGAACTGATCAGTTCTACTTCCAATTCAACCACAACTTCTTCATCATTAACATCAATTCCTGTGTTTTTATTATAATAATCCTCTTTGGCCATAAGCATAAATTCATTAACCTTATCTTCAAAAGTAGAATCACTATTTGTGTCTCCTGAAGAGTCATCATTGTTTACACATAAACATTTCTTTTTACCAAATCTCTTGGATTTGTACTTCTCGTCACCTTCAACATTTTGGTCCTTCTTATTGTGTGGACACTTAGATGAAAAGTGACCTATCTTTCCATAGTTAAAAAATTTGAAGGGAAACTTGCCTTGGTACTTTCCTGATCCTTTCTTTAGTCTTCTCACAAATTTTTCTTCAATTTCATCAGGCTCAGAATCCTCATTCTTATCTACTTTAACTGATGCTTATCTAGAGGTGGGTTTATATTTACCTATCCTCATTTCATAAGAATTCAGAGTTCCTAGGATTTGGTCAATAGGCAAAACTTTTAGATCATTAAGTTCTTCTATAGTAGAGACCTTTGGGTTGAACCTATCTGGCATAGATCTCAAAATTTTCCGAACTAAAGAGTCTTCCTCAATTTTTTCACCAAGTCCTTTCATGGCATTTACTAGTTCTTCAACTCTCAAAAAGTACTTCCCAACAGTTTCATTTTCTATCATCTTTAGTTGTTCAAACTGTAATCTATAGGTTTGAAGCTTGGCACCCTTTAGCTTCTCATTACCTTCATAGCTGCTAATGAGTTTGTCCCACATTTATTTGGCAGATTCTAAGTGCATAAATTTTACAAATTCTACTTCTGCAAGCCCACTCAGAATAGCATTCATAGCCTTAGCATTGAAGTTAAATTCTAGCTTGTCATCCTTAGAAGCTAGTACAACTGGCTTCATATAACCAGTCTCTACCACATCCCAGACATTTGCACCTAAATCCATTATGTAGGTTCTCATCCTAACTTTCCAAAAGGCAAATTTTGTTCCATTGAATAGGGGGGACATATTGGTTTAATTTCCATTACTATGCTTAAACAATTATACCCATTTTAAAATCATTACAGAACAGTCAATGATGATCACAATAATTCATGGAAGTAAGCAATAGAGTATTCAACATCAATCACACACATGAAGTATATAGAAACATATATTCCTAAGGAAACCCATAAAGGGAGAAAACTTATTCTTATTCAAATGATAGGCAGTCTTTTTATGTTATGTACATCATCTATCTTTGAGAACCAACTCAATGTGAGGCTACCACCTCTATTTTACATGCTGCAACTTGATGAGTGTGCCAACTCTATGGTTTCTCTAGAACCAACTCCCTAAATGTTCCAGCACCAACTGGATGGAAGCACCAACTTCTAGTCACACAGACACCAACCTGTACAACACAGAACACTAATTCTCCCTTGCACCACCCTACCACCCTGTTTTTTCTAGATGCAACCAGATGGAAGCTACAAGTCCCTGTGTTCAAGCACCCACTTGAAACTCTCTGGACAATAGTCCTCCCTAGCACCGCTCTACCACCTTGAGATATAAATCTTTTCTTTTTGAAATTTATTACAGTGATACAGTATTTATCAATGGATTACCAATCTCATCACTGTTTTTCTACACTTCTCTACTCTGCCTGCATTAGTGTGTTCCTACTTGCATATTCTTGCTCTTAATTTATCGTACAGTCTGTTGTTTTCACCATTTCTTCTCTGTATGACTTATGTTCTTCATCTATGCACATTTCACGCTCTGTTCCTATTGTCTCCTTGATCACATACAGTTCAACTTGTTTTACTGAGAAACAAAAACCTCTCTCTATCAAGACATTTATATTTTATTCCTGCTCTCATCATTTGTTACACTTCTCATCTCCAACACTCAAGTCGAGAATCTAAAAAATGCTCAGGAATCATGATTCCAACACTCAGGAACAATGATTCAACCACTCAGGAACAATGATTCGTTTAGTGTAACTGAATCATAACTGATCAAGAAATCATGAGATGAAATAGCAATCCTTCGATCATATTTTGTTTGATCAACGTCGTTGGATTATTCACATGTTGGCCCTAACCAAATTTTGAGGAACACTTGGTCATATTTGACCATTTTTGGGACTTCGACATCTTGTCAAAGATGGAGCGCAACGCGAAGCAGAAATCGTGGAAGCTAGACCCCTTTTTGGGTCTTTTTTGGGTTTTGGGGGATAATGTAATGGGAAAGGGATGTCAGCCCATGGGTTTACCCATGCTTGGGCCCACTATTGTATGTTTAAATAGATGTATAGGTGAAGTAAGTGAAAAAGGGAGGGGAGAAGAGTAGTAGAGTGTGATCGAAGAGTTGCGATTTGTGCTAAGTGTTGGTAATGATTGTAAATTCTTTTTGAATACTGTAAGAGACTAAGTGTAGTATATTGTAGAAGGTTCTGTGATTTTAGCGCAAGGAAGAAGGATCTAGCGAGCTACACAGATCTTTTTTCCTATGCGAAGAGGGATTTGGATGGCTCTCTGCTATAACCTGATTAACTGAAGATAATAAAGAAGACTTTGTGGACGTAGCCCCAGGGTGGGGGTGAACCACGGTAAATATGTGTGTTGTGCTATGTGCCTCGACCTGGTCTGTTTGTCTCTTCCTTTGCTAAGTGCTTTGATGTGTTTAGATAGATATATTTATGCTTTGTGCTTCTAAGATATGAATGAATGTTAGATCTAGTATGTAATATGCTTAGTGTTTGATCTGTCGAATCTAATCTATCTTGTTGTGGCTAAGTGTTGAATTATCTTAGATCTAAGTACATACTGTGATTCTTTGTGCTATCTGCGAAGTATCATAAGGGTTGGATATTGATGAATAATCTATGCTAGGTGATTTCTAAGTGTTATAATCACATATTTGTGTCCCAACTGAGGTTGCAGACACCTGAGTCTTGCAACCACCCCTACCTCTACCTCGGGTGAAACTTCATCTGCTTCGCAGGTGTCGCTGAAAGGGTCAATAGTTAGGGTTTTGTTGGTGTGTTGTTGTAGCGTTGAACCCTGGGTCTGCCCCTGTGCCAACAAATGGTTCCGTTGTCGGGACCTGAAACTATGATTGTTGGGAACTAAGCAAAATAAGATTTGTGCAAAGATTCATCCTGAAATTGTGAAATCTCTTTGCGTGGATATATTCCCTAGTGCGCAGTGATCCACTTGATTGAAAATATCTGTGCTAAAGAAGGAAGAACAGATCTAAAGGAAATAAGTCAGATCTGCAAGAAAAGAGGTTGATACTAAAGAAAAGAAGTAAGATCTATAAACTCTATGCTCTAATAAAGGTAAGAATAGTTAAAAGTTCTTAGATCTAGAAGCTTTGTGCCCTGTAGAAGTAAAAGAAGTGAAATTTTTTGTTTCTAAAGTATGGATTTAGGTATTCTTGATAGATTTTGTCCTAGCTTGAAAACTAGGGCATTGTTAGATGAAAGAACGTTTGATATGAACAGATCTGATAAGAATAATAAAATATACGTTATACCTATTCATAGAAAGAATTTTTGGACTAACCAATGGATGCAGGATCCTAGAAAGAAATTTGTTCACACTAGCTATTATGACTCTAGCAAGAAGTACAAGAAAATTTGGGGATCATTGAAGAGAAAGAGAGGATTAACTCTTTGTTACAGTTGCAGAAGACCAGGACATCTTGCTAAGGAATTCCCTAGGAGAAACCCTAGTTTCCTCTATTGTAAGGCTATGGACCATGAAGTACTGGATTGCCCTAGAATATTTGCTAGACTTGAAAAGATGAATATGGAGCAAACAAACTCTGAAGGAGATCAAGAGACTAATATTATAGAAGAACCCCAGAAAGAATCAAAGATTATGTTACTGAAAATGAAAGAAACCCTGGATGAACATAAAGATGCCAGTTTGTCAGAGATCTTCAAAGAAAAGGAGAAAATTGAAGTAAGAATAGGAGACTTCGACATTGACTGTGCTATGGATGAGGGAACAAAGATGAACATTATGACAAAATGTACTTGGGAAACCCTAGGAAGGCCTACTATGGTTCCTTCACTAGGAAAAATAGGGTTGTTTAAAGGAAAAATGGTAACCCTATGTAGGAGGATTACTCAAATAGCTATGAGTACCCATGGAGCTTCGACAGAGGAAGAATTTGAAGTTATTAAATTTATTGAGGACCATGCCCAATTTCCATCTTTGTTAGGAAAAGAAGAACAGGAAGCCCTAGAACAAAAGAAGCAAGAACTCATGGAATTTATGACTAGAAGGATCGCCTACTTGATGGAAGAACAAGAGAATAGATCTAAGCTATTGAACACCAGGGACTTGGATGTCGACACTATAAGAGCATTAGAATAACCAGAGAAGACCGAAAAACCTAATCCATATGATTAAGGAGTATTACCCTTGGATCTGAAGAAATAATCTCAGCATCGCGAAGTTACTATGTCAAGAGAAGATAAGAAACAGAATGGAAAAAGGATGACTGAGACGAAGCTCACTGGGAAGAAGGTTAGGAAACTAAGTAAAAAGAGAGCCAAGATCGAAAAGTTACAAAATATTCCAGAGGAAACTTCATAGAAGGAAAAATCACAGGAATTGAGCTTTGTTGGGATATCAGAACAACGATATATGGCACTTCGCCGTGGCGAAGAAATATAGTCATTGGACTGATATACCCATTTGAATTTCACCCCGAATGAACAAAAAAACATTAAAGGATCACCACCAGACTATTGGACCACGCCATAACGGATGGATCAACATTCATGGAAGCTTCATACCCATTGCAAGAAGATCGTTGATGAATTTCCTATTTAGCTCATCGCGTCATGCCCGAAGAACTAGTGATTGTCTACAGTGATCATTGCAAGCAGATTGTTCATCTTAGTGCAGTATTTTGAGATCATCGTGACCTCGATTATCTTTCCCGAGCGCTTATGTCCGATGAGCTCACCACACTTGAGGAATTTTTCACAGAGGTCTTTCTCGATTTAATGACTGAGAGAGTCATGTCAGAAAGAAGAATGTCCACCGGAGTCCAAGAAAGATCGACGAGAGGAGTGCAAGCCTCCCCGTCGACTTCTTGAGTAGGAACATATCGATTCAGCTCAGAGAGAAGAAATAAGAATAAGGACGACATATCCAATGCAAAGTTAGTTCTATCCATCCTACCAACTTACATACCCCCTCTCAGTGGTGAGATTAACAGGGACAATGTCCCTGGAGACTTTGAATACACCCTAGTCACTGCATATCTACTGGAAGGAGTACGCAACTACCGTGCAGATCAAGACAAGGTTACAACGTTGAAGTTTTGCGACTTCAACCTGGGGGACCGTAAAGTTTACATCATGCTCACCCTGTATAAGTACTTGATGAGAACTAAGGGAAAGAATCTGAAGCTCATCCCTCAACAATGGAGGATGAACCTCGCACAATCTACTTTTCTCATCGTTATGAAAATACCGCACTTCGGAAAACACCAGGAGGTGAATGTTTGTGTAAAATTGTTGCTAGCAAGTTACCACGAAGGATACCTATGGTTAGAACATGACATAATTGTTGATCTGACACTGATCAATAGGATCACCTAGCTTAGCATGCAGGGCCCTGATCCCCATGAGTACTATCATGGAAATACAACAGACCGTGCTCTTGCACAGAAGATCAAAGAAGCCTATGGCGATGTTGAGAAAGGAGCGAGAGGCTACAAGGTATATTCTATTGAATGTGGCATAGTGTGACTCGCATGCCAACTGATCATAGGGAAGTTGGTACACAATAATCGACCAACACAAGTATCTGGCTTTGTAGTTGACCTCACAGGAAAGTGTGTAGAGGGACTATAGATGAACTGGGTGAAGTACCTGGTGAATCAACTGGAGATTGAATGCAGAGAAGCCTAGGATCAGGGGCATGAATTCCATTTTAATTGGCTCCTGATACTGATCGCTTTTGTTGCATGGGAGCTACCGGAAGGTGCAACCTTCCCAGACCTTGAACCCTTTGAACCACTAGCTACAAAGTTCAGTACATTATGGTACTCAAACAAAATGAGCAAGAAATGGAAATTGAATGTCGTTTTCCACGCGTACTATAAAAAATTGAAATCAGCCATAAGGAGTGAACCTCGCATAACCCCGAACACTTTACAGATATTCCGACCTTTGATAAAGTTCAGCGTGGACCGCCACTTTATATACCTAACCCCACGTGCTAATGAGCACCAAGAACAACTTCATTGCTATTATAAGCTGACAGAAGAAGATCTAGAAGAGATCACCAAGGAATGGTCGGTGGACCTCCTTGTTTCAGCAGACCCTACAGAAATGTCTGACATCGATAGCCCCGAAACTACGCAGGATACACATGGGCCCAGTAAGACAAAGAAATCAAAGACAATGAAGAAGATTGAAGAAGTTCAGTATGTTGACAGCCTATCTATAAGGACAACTTCCATTACACCAGATGAAGAAGGTGATGATGAAGAAGGTATAGAAACTAAACAATAGAAATACAAAGTACCACCACTGGAAGGAAGAAGACTCATCGAAGAAAAGGAAGGTATCATATCTAAAATCTTCCTCTAGAAAGAAACCAAGAACCCCTGTAACCAATATGCAAACTTCCCTCACGTTGGATGAATTTGATTTCAATGTTGCAGCGATCAATGATGCTTCAAATGAAATCATAGAGAAGTAGGAGGTGAAGTAGGAAAAAATGTATAGCCAAATTGAGATCATGCTCCAAGGAGTATAGAAAGCACCCCAGACTAGCCGAGCAATCTCTACTGCACCTTTTCTAGAAGGAACAACAGAAGTTGGAGATGAATCAGTTCAGCTCCATAAGATTGTTGATACATTCAAACTATGCCTTTGACATGTTGAGGAAGAAAAAGCGCAGGCCACCCAGGCCCTAAAGAAAGCACGGGAGGAAATTATTGAACAACGCCAAGCTGCGCAACAAGAGAATAATGCTCTCCAAGCAAAATTTGAAGAAGACGGAGCGAAGATCCAAAAAGAGAAAGAGCAGTTGCTCGCAAAGAAGATAGGAATTGAAGAAGCAGTCAATATAGCATTTCTCTCTGTGAGTGGATTAGATCAGAAGGCCAAAGAGCCCATAGAGTGCCAAGTGATGAAGTTGTTTGAAGTTATTCAACAACTTCAACAAAGGGTCGTTGAATTAGAGCTTCAGACCATACCACAGACTCCACAAGAAGTGCACGACCAATGAGAATTGAATGCTCACAACACAGTTGAGAGGATTAAAACACTTGTTTCAGAATGTAAACAACTAAGTAGTAGAAGCACACAAATATATGAACAACTATCTGAAGACCCAAAGTTGAAGAAATTGGAGTCCCAACTCCAGGAAGAAAATCATCATGCAGATACAGTACAGGCGCAACTCAAGATCCTGTCACCCATCGAGAGGATGAAGAGATCCCAGGAATAGTGCATTGCCCAACAACTCGTTCTTACCACATAGAACACAGTGATGGAATTCACCCAGAAACTCCATCCGAGCCAGGAGGCGGTCTACCTACTGTTTGAATAAATTGAAGGCCAAGGAACATTACTAGAACAAGTAGTTGTTACAGTCGAGCAACAACTGGAAGGACCTATCAGTGAAGCGGTTGTTCAGGAATTCACTGAGAAAGAAGCAGTAGCACAGAGACAAGTCGAAGCAGCTCGATCCAAGATCGAGACCTTTGAGGAAAAGTTACCCAGAATTGAGTGAATCGGGATGAGTCATAGGTGAGTGTTCGGGGCCTGTTGGCCTTGATCAAGTTTTGAGGAACACTTGGTCAAATTTGATCATTTTTTGGACTTCGACATCTTGTCAAATATGGAGCGCAACGCGAAGTGGAAATTGTGGAAGCTAGACCCCTTTTTGGGTTTTTGGGGATAATGTAATGGGAAAGGGATGTCGGCCTGTGGGTTTAACCATGCTTAGGCCCATTGCTGTATGTATAAATAGATGTATAGGTGAAGTAAGTGAAAAAGGGAGGGGAGAAGAGTAGTAGAGTGCGATCTATGTGATCGAAGAGTTGTGAGTTGTGCTAAGTGTTGGTAATGATTGTAAATGCTTTGTGCATACTGTAAGAGACTAAGTACAGGATATTGTAGAAGGCTCTGTGCTTTTAGAGCAAGGAAGAAGGATCTAGAAAGCTATGCAGATCTTCTTTCCTATGCGAAGAGGGATTTGGATGGCTCTACGCTCTATGGTGGGGGTGAACCATGGTAAATATGTGTGTTGTGATCCGTGCCTCGATCTGATGTGTTTGTCTCTTCCTTTGCTAAGTGCTTTGATGTGTTTAGATAGATCTATTTATGCTTTGTGATTCTGAGATATGAATGAATGTTAGATCTGGTATGTAAGATGCTTAGTGCTTGATCTGCCGAATCTAATCTATCTTGTTGTGGCTAAGTGTTGAATTATCTTATATCTAAGTACATATTGTGATTCTCTATGCTATCTACGAAGTATACACGAAGTTACGATCTTGACGGTGCTCATGAACTTATGGATCATATCTAACCTTCTTAAATCAATGACTATGATATATTTAATGATCCAGTCTCCGAGAGTTTTAAATCTCAAACCCTACTTTCCTCTGTACGCCAATATTCCGGAGTCGATGATCTGCAGACACCTGTCCTTCTTAATTGACGGCTCATCCTCTACTTAGAGAATTTGACCTTTCAACCAGATCAACGGTTATGCGACCCCTTACTCGATTCAATGGTCAAGATCTCCTTCACTACTCCAGGCTTCGGTGATCTCAATTCTCAACCTTCATGCTCTCCCAGAATGATTTTAGCCGAAGTCCATAGATTCTTGCCACGTGTCCTCCTCAAATCAATGGTCCTCGTTCACTTCAAGACTTCAGTATTTGGAAATTTCAAACCTTTATTCTTTGTGTTTTCCTAGATTAGTTTCACCCAGAGTTAACGATCTATTGACACGTACCCTCCTGCACGATCAAAAATCATAAGTGACTTCAGCCCTTCGGGAATTTAGGATGATCGATGCTTCCTTCTCCTCTAGAGTGGTCACCTGCTAAATAAGTCATAGATGGTGGAGACTGATTACTATCGGTTAACACTTCCACTTACATTCTCCTTCCACTGTACTAGATAAATGGTTGAGAATTCATCTAAAGTGATCTTCAGATCGGACAACTCATGTCCATTTCGGGACTTCAAGACTTTAGGCATCTGTTGGTGGTGAAACTCCCGAAGTAAAATTCCTTGAGTGATGTAACTTGCTTACGTCACTTGATGACGTGGAACGAGCCGAGTGTCTTCCACGTGTCACTCATATTCATGATTTGCACGTACCTAAAATGTCGATTTCATCTTGACACTTTTCATTATCTGACTCTGCCACGTGTCTTTGTTGATGTGAGTGAGATGTGTAGGTAGTGTAGTGGAGTGTGACATGTAGCGGGTAGTGGAGTGTGACGTCGGAGCGTGGACGTGGTCTATATGAGTTGTTTGGTGGTTTATGCAGAGGGGGGGTTAGGTGGTAAGTGGTAATGAGCGAGGGGGGTCCGATTTGATATGAAGGTGACATGTATGAGGGTCCCACATGGGAAATACCACTAACTCGGACCCCCCCCCCACGGTTAAAGGCAGAAAGGTCAGGGGGGGTCCGATATGCCCTATTGACCATAGATCTGAGTGCCCTATTATCATCCATTGTGATTAGCATGCCCTTCTTATAACTTATCATGTCATTCCACTTTAGAATGATCTGACGGTTGAAATTTACTCCGACTCTCTGGCTCTCCGTCTCTCTAGACTTTGGGGATTTCAAATATCAAACTTTTATCCCCGTTTATCTTATCCTTCACTTAATTTGATCTGACTGTCGTGAAGACTCTCAAAGAAGATCCACAATCAAGGATTTTGATCCGGATCACTTTTATATACTGCACTTTCTCTTTTGATATTTTATCTCTGCATACTGTTCGCTTCTCCTCCCGAGCTTATGATTTTCCTATTTTCCATCGTCGTTGTTGTTCTTGCCATCAATGACAAGTACACGCTTCCTATAAAACATGCCAACAGAAATGACCACTTCTTCAACCATTGGTTGAATAGTATGTGAGACAAAAAGGTCAAGAGATTCATCACCCCCAAAAATAGGAGTGGTGTCGGTTGAATATTGCATCGATACGATCATTGGTTGAATAGGATGCAAGAAAACATGGTCAAGAAACACATCACCCCCAAAAATAAGAGTTTTTTCATATGAATATTGTGTCAGCACGACTGTTGTATCAACCAAACAAGGATTAGAATGTTGAGAAACCAAATATGACTCAGAACCTGAAGGGCCCCAGGGAAATGTTAAGAACCAAACATCAATATAGCATAGAAAAACCTCAGGAAAAGTACTCAACGCCTTGAAAAAGAGATGATTTTAGATAATAAGCCTCTTCGAGGGGGCAACCTCCTTTTACCCCACTTAAATGTTCAAGTACAAGA
>SNQJ01S0225104.1:0-14722 GCA_010110895.2 Picea sitchensis
ATATCTACTGCCGGTAATAGATCTATGGCTCTTAACTTCGGAGAACTTACCAAAGAACCAAAAATGAAAAATGAACTTACCAAAGTTCTGAGACTGTATTAGGAAGAGTTTTTAATTAATTAAAATTATTAAATCAACCTTTCTGTATCCTAGTTTGGAGTCTCATTTTGTCAATGCTCGGGTAATATACAGCGTTGCAGTTGATTAGTGCACGAATCACTCCTGCTTTTTATACGATTTGCTTAAGGGATCTATCATCAACTACAGGGAGCTTCGAACTGTAACTCCACGCACACCAGCTAGAATGCCCACTGTCATAGCATTCTCAGAGAACTGGAGGGTTGCCCGCGCTGGGGTAAACACACGAGCTATCAAGTCAGCACGCGCACTGTTATGGAAGGCCTGCCGTTATAAACGAAATTACAGCAAGGATAACCCAAACGCTGCCGAAGGGAACGCCCGAAATTCACATTCTCTTTTTCCAAAGACCACGGGCAACAAGTTATAACGAGGAAAATTTACAGCAACATTAATTGGTCATAGTCTAACTCATCAACCCTAGATACAATAACTATACCACTACGAAGAGGATATCTTAATTCTATCACCACACATCAAGTAGCCGCGGAAATACAAAATAGGCCTATGATTGGATACCCGTAAACCCTGGCAAAAGAAGTTTGCAATTCACAGGAACGCAATCGCTATTTCAATAAATAAACGCATTTACAATTCGGAGGAAAGCTATCTCTAATTCATTAAATAAACGCATTACAATTCAGAGGAAATCTATCACTATTTCAATAGCAAGCACAAGTTTAAACCCTAGCGGAAAAATACTAACTACCACATGGGGAAAGATAACCCCAAAGCGAGAGGATTCACTATAAGGCTTCGGTGGGATTAGGCTGCGCGGAAAAAAAGCGTGGGGACTCTAACCCGCGAGCTTCGATTAGTTCAACCGGTACGGAGTTTAAACTATGAACTTCGCAAAGGAAGCAACATTAAACAATAATATTTCCTATGGTCCAGGCAGAAATAATGAGAATTTTGCATAGTCAAAATTCATGAGCAGTAAATACTTCTTTTTACACAGTCCACCAGAACCCTCAAAATTTGCCGTTCAGATCACAAATAAAATTTACACTGTCCTTCATAAATTACTATGCATTCTAACTAAGTAGTTAGAATGCATAACGGGATCATACCTTGGCCTTACTTTCTTGCCACGACGATTCCTTGCTCATGCCGCTCTTGCTCCTACTTGCCGACCTCAATATGAGGCTTCATTGGTACCTCCCAGCCAGCGCTAGGGTACTCTTCTTCCCCCCCTCATCTGAGCATAGGGGCCACACACAACCAGAGAGTCTCTAGCTCCCCAGCTCGCCTCAAAGGCTGAGCTATCACTCACGTCTGTTGAGGATTCCCAAATCCTACCAGTAATCAGTCAGTCTCCCTTTCTCCCCACAACAATCCAATCTCAGCCAAAACAAAAAGCCCTTTTTTCATTTATTAGTTTATATTTAACTTTGTATTTCCCTTTTCCCAAGCTTAACTTATTGGTTTATAGTTGTATATAAATAAATATACTTATTTATATTTTCATCTCCCCTTTTTATAAATAAACATGCATATATGGAGTTAATTGACCATTAATATTTGTAGCATTTTCAGGATCAAGAGATTTAAGCGAGCAAACCGATTATAGGGGAAAGTAAATGTTTTACAAAAATGAATAAGGAGGGTTACGAGGAGGGATGGCGATAAAGTAATGTGGTAAAGTGGACTAGGCAGTATGTGGGAGATGGACAGGAGAGATCCAGGATGGAAGATGGAGTTTATTAAGAGAACCGCAGTTGGAAGGGGTGATGATGCGAGTTTTCTCTTCTCTTTTTTTGGGTACATTGAGCCACCTTGAAATTTCCCCAGTTTCTAGAAGGTCTTGGGCTTAGGGTTTAGATTGAAGCTAGAGGCGACAATTGGTTAAGGGTAATGCTTAAGTTTTATACAGGCGCTTAAGAATTAGGGCTAGTGGTACGACATCCATCAACCACTGACTTGTCAGCGGCGTGCCGCCAGTGCGCTGCCAGATGCGTCAAGGGTGCCACTTTCGCCTCTAGAATTTAAGTTATGCGATGTGCCCTTGGGATGCACCACGTGCTCCCAAGGGTGCCACTCAGGCCCGGAAGCCCGGTGGTAGACCTCTGCATAACCCCAGGTCGATACTCGCCGAATTGAGTTATTAGAGGCTGGAGACTCTAAGGAATAAGGCTACGCTTATTGCGCTTATAGAATCATCGTGACCGTATCAGCGATTCGGCCCTCTGACATCGTGGGTCTCGAACTAGGTAATCGTTAACCTACGGATCGAGCCACGGCGGGAGTGCTAGCGGTACGTTAAGCGATTGTCCACCCTCTCCCTCAACCTCTCTGCAATTGTGTGTGGCCCATTTACTCCATATGTTAGTCTAGTTGGCAAGCTATCATTATCTTGCATCCATCAACGAAATGTGCCATATATAATAGTCAACATCATAATATCTAATCGTTTGTACATATGTCACATCAACAACTTTTAAACCCAATAGTCCACTCCCTTAATTGATCTGGATTCCAAGGAGGTCGATTGATGCCCTCGACATCCATATTTTGTCATGTGTCCTGCACACTTAGTAAAACTTAGTCAATAGCACCTTTCTACATGAATAGTAACACATCATATCATGTGTCAATCACATCGCCAATCAAATATCTTAGGTCTAACATCAAGGGTCCGGATCACTTACTGACGAGTGTCCTCTGATCGCCGAGCGGGATGTTACAATCCTCATGCTTTGAATGGCTTCACATTTAGTTTTAACATAAAAAATATTATTTCAATACAAATTCCAATTTCAACTTGTTAAGCCAGCAACATTTTATTTTTTATTTTATTGGTTTTGTCACATCTGAATTAAACAAGTGGAATGAGTAGTAAAGTTGTTTAGTATAAAGATTAAACAAGTGGAATGAGTAGCAAAGTTGTTTAGTATCTATTTTTTTGAAAAGTTTGAAAATAAAAACTTACTTTAAAATAATTGGCTTACTGGAAAATAAAACTTTTTGTTTTAATTATAATTTTTTTTTATTTTAAAAAACACATTTGCTACAACACCTGAAAGAAAGATTTTCTTTAATAATAGAAAACCATTGTTGTGACTAGATGAATTTAATTCCAACTTTCCTGAGTGAAGCCACAAGAAAAATAAAGTAGGCTAGCCGGAGAGTTACCTACCACAAATTATAATAAATAAAATTTGAAGGAACATTACTAGGGACTTTACAATCCAAGTAATGCAATGAATGTGATTGACAAATGCAATGGAAGTGACTATATATATTGTCAAAATGAGAAACCACAAAGTTAAGGAAAATTGTGTTACGTAAGCCACCACCAAGAATCATGATGGTCTACCTCTAAATGCAAGCATGATTCCCTTAAGACCATCAATTGTGACTCTTGTTTTCTAGACTATTATGATTATGAATGTACATGGCAACTAGCTACACTTCTTTTAATGACTATCAATTTTTATGTTATAATATTAAGCATGAATGATAATTTTGTACTATAATATATGGAAATTTTAGTCTCAAGACTCTAGGACACGTACTAAGGTTGTGGAATCTTCTTATCCTTTTGTCTAAAATGTCTTGGATGCACACATTTTAATTATCTTAATAGTTTTCACAAAACCTCATTTCCCTTATTCACATTTGAGTTGTAAATCTACTAGAAAACTTTTAATGCATATATACAATATATGACCACAAAGAGTCAATAGAGGTTTAACTTAGGTGGTTGGGAGGAATGATTGTTATTCTCCCCACCATATTCAACTCCATGCAAGTGACATTACAACACACTAACCATTGATTTCAACATGCTAACCATCGATTCAAACCGGACATTGTAGAGATCCCCTTGGGTCAACTGCAATCAAAGAGGCCATGTTCCATCTTCAACCACTTTCTTGCATTTTTCCAATTGTCCTTTATTTCAGGTAACCATTGCTCATCCCCAATTTAATCTTGGATTTTTTTATTTCCTCTAGATTCCATTCATCTTTAGGGATTTTTTATTTTTTCCACTAACCAGCGATTTTTCATGATACGACCAAAATTCACACATGCTCAGTTATTTGCTACACAAAATATAAAAACATGTTATGCCCTAGCACTAACATTTCCCTCATTCGTTGTCATTTTTTTAGCACACAGGGAGAGGATAATTCATAATCACTTGGTTTATCCTCCTATCTATGATGTTGTCCTTAGAATTATATGGGAGAGTAGGGATGAGAAATGGGTGTTTTTTTATCTAAACATGGAAAGAACCACATCCCTAATAGATACTACTGTTGTTGGACCTTAAGACCTTGATTCCACATACATGTGGGAAAAATCATAGGACACATGACACAATTCACATGATTTAGGACCTTTGAATTTCATCTTGGTAACCTCTACATATTATTCTATTATATATGGGAAGACCATGCCATGAGCTATAACCTCCTTAATGGAATCAATTCACCAATAGTTTGTTACTGGACTATAATCCCCACATGTATCAACCATAGTTTTCTCCTTCCCAATGCTCATAAATCCCCCAAAATGATATTAACCAATTATGCATGATAAATCCACAATCATTAGAAGTAATCTAAACTTAGCAGGCTCCATTTTTCAAATCCTCTTTTTTTGTCAAAGTGGATCTTTCTTATTATTTATTGTTTATTTAACCCAAAACCTACAAATATTCGAGCCATAAGCTCAATAAATGATACATATTAGATCTCAAACAAAATATTTGGATTGACACTAAATTCCCAAACCAAAGGGATATGGTTCTTCAAACCCAGGTTATGTAAAGTCCACGACTCTATCTTTATTGTGGGGAATATTGTTCCTCAAAATATTCATTTTAGAGTTGATAAGGCGAGGAGCAATGATAGGTGGTTGTAGCCACCTTCCGGTTGTGGTATTTGGAGAACATAGGGGGTTGTAGCCTCTCCTTTTTTAGTTTAGACCATAGAATCGAGGAGTTGTAGCTTTCTTTATGTTGGAGCCTGAGAAACCAGGGGTTATATCCTCCTTCCAATTGCTTAACTATAAAACTAGAAGTTTGTGCTTCCTATTAATGTATATGTTATGAAATATAAGAAAATCATTCCATTGTTTTATCTACTTCATTGGGTTTCCGTAAATATTGGTGTACACGTATTTGTGGATATTAATACATGATTGTTTATTATGAAATAATGGATGATGATGTTTATGATGCACTAATGTATTGATTGTTAATGATAAACCAATGATATAATACTCATAAGGTTAAAAGAATGCATATTGGGATTGAAAGTAATAAGAGTGCTAATACTAATTTAGCCCCTCTTAGTATTCCAACAATTTGGATGTCGGACAAGGTCCTTCAAGAAACAATATAACAACTAGAAGGTAGATCATGAGGTGAGAATGGAGCATAATATTTAATGAAATTGAGGAATGGTGCGAGAGTATGAAATGTGGAATAGTAAAGATGAAAAGCTTTTAAAAGAAGGGACAGGGGGATATGATATTTGCTTGATCAATTGTGAGGATACAATGCTACAAAGAAACCTAATGAATTTTGAAAACCAAGAAGAATTGAAAGGAACAACAAAATAGTAATGTATTTCATCATGGAAGGGACTATGTGATTCAACAAAAGGACAAAATTATGGGTAAATTTTTCATCATCTAAATAACTTTAGGAAAGTTAAATAATCTATTTTCTCCCCATCTCAAATTGGGAGAATGCCAAAGATGATGCAAATGACAACTATGATTATGAAGAAGTCTACATAGGTGAGCATTTGTTTTAATTGTGAAGAGTGTGGACACATTGAAATTGAATTCCCCTATTTGAATATTGAAAGTGATGAGACATAAAATCCCAATGAAGTATAAGAAAATATTGAGATTGAAAAGAAAAAGAATCATGAAGCAGATTTTAGTCAAGGAGAAAGAGAACTAGAAGATGAAATAATCATAATGAAGATCCAACTTAAAGAAGTGAAACGAGAGAATAAGTCCGCGAGGAATATGATGTTGAAGAAAAAAGAATTGGTGGAGAAGGTTTAAGAACAAGTTGTCATGTTGAGAGAAAAGTTGTCAAGCTTAGTAATAACATTGTAGAGATAGAATCATCCACATCATCAACAAATAAAGTTTAAGAGAAATATGAGGGTTATCAGGAAGGAAAAAAATAGAAGAATCTAAAGAGTTATGCATGAATCATCAAGGTTTTATAAATAGGAGAATGCTCTTAATTCCCTAAAGAAAAGCGATAAAGATACATCTTCAAAAAGACCCTTTACATTCAAGCCACAAACAAAATTCAATCATGATCATGATCAACCAAGGATGGAATTTAAAAGGACTACACCATTCACTCCCAGGGATGTAAATTTATTTTATGATCATTTTTTTTTATTGTACTAACTTTTGGGCGTAAAAGGATTGCGGATAGAGGGATTATGAAATAAATGTTCAAACAATAAATACTTATGTGGCCCCTCTGTGTGATTTTGGTGCAATTATGGTATGTTATTGTAAAAGTATAATGGATACTTCCTTGAAAGAACACTAATATCAGATATAAGATTTGGAAAGACAAAGGAAGTAAAATAAGATCAAATGAATAAAGGACACCCAAAAGTAATACTCCCAATATTGAAAATAATACGAGATGAAAAAAAAATCTACAGAGAAAAGGAATTATGTCAAATACGAGGTTTGGAGAGAGAACTAAGAAACAAGAGAATAGATTGAATAAAGAATAGGTCCTAGAGATCACGAGGAATTGTAGTAGTCGCGAGAAACAAAGAAACACGTGGAATAAAGCAGGAGCCCAAAGTTGTACTTTTAGGAATTATAGTGCAAAATAAATCCACAGGAAAAAAAAAAAAAAAAGTCATAGTTCAAAAGTACAGTAATTCTACAAGCGAAGAGAGGAAGATTGCTCTTAAAATGAATTTATTTTTCTGAGCCACTCAACTTAGAGACTTGTAGTAAATATGAATATTGAGCAGGGGGTATTCTAGGAAGTAGCTCTACAGATCAAATGTTTATCTTTTGAGTAGTTTGAAGTGTTTCAGAATGATGTTACAGAAATTTGATAAAGACAATTTTAGAATGGTTTTTTTGGCGAAGGCGGTACAAAATTACAGATTGATCGATTGAGAAAGTTGTGTTCCCACACATGTGTCAGTTGGAAGTTACAAAGGAAGAAGTTTATGATTGTATGGAACGTATGTATTTGAGCAGGTTTTTCTTTAGTACAGGTTGTTCCAGGCATGTAGAATTTGGTTTACAAATAGAGAAGACCCATGGAAACATTTGGTATGTGATAGTTGTAGTAGTGAAGACTCCATGATAGTACAATGACATATGGGTCAACTTATTGTAGAAAATTGAGTAGCGAGTCACATGTGGGCCGGTATGGATAGAGATGGATTCATAAGAACACTTAATAGGGTTGGATAGATGTATGACATTGGATGAGAGAATGAATTCATAGATCGGTTCAGAGAGACTAACTGAGAGACAATTGGATGATTATGATAAATGAAACATTTAGATACTTAAACTTTGAATTCCTTTTATATATGTCAGTTGATTTACATGAGGAAGCACCGATGGACAAAAACTCAAAAAGGAAATGGTAAAAGAAGACCTACATTTGATCTACAACATCTTGAAAAGTCAAGGGGAGAGAAATGGTCTAAGAAGAGAGATCATAAGAGTGAATATAGAGGGAGTAGCCCCAAAGAACAATTTAGAGAGGGGCGGTCCCAAAGAGAGATACTTTCCATTGATTTCAAAGGGGAGAGATAGAAACACTTATGAGGAGTGATGATCACACATGAAGAATGATCATGAGTGTTGTCATGTATAAGTGTTTCCATCAATGTTGGTGTTTCCATGATTGCCAAAGGGGAAGGTGTTGGACAATTGGTTTGAATGGTTGGTTTTCATTGATGTCAACCCTTGGAGATTGATCTTATATATTTATGTCAACGCTTAAAGAAAGTCCGATAGAAAAATTTTGGTATCCCTAGAGTTGTGGTTAAGGAACCTAATTTTGTATGAGGAATAAATACATAAAGATCAATTAATTTGTAGAGTAATACTATCATAGATGGATAATTTTATGTCATTTCATTTCGGTATTAGTTGGTACGTCACATGGTTCCTCAAAAATGAGGAGATATAGTTTTTTGAAGTTGGAGGACCCTCATGAATATTTTTGTTGGTTGTGGAGCGATTATCTTCGATTCAAAGGTCTTTGTTTTTAGTCATGTTTATACCCTTGAGAATTTACACCCCAACTTGAAATAATGTACACTCCTCTACACAAGGGAGTGTAGAGTGGTTACCCTGATTCTAGGGGAAAGTGGACCCCCGAAAACAGGAGGTTGGTGAATCCCTTGAAGGAAAAAATTGCCTTATGTGTATATTGTAATTTCATTGTAAATTTGGACATTCATTATAAGGTGTGAATATGATGATAGAAGTTATGTTAGGGTTTTTCCTTAGAAGGAAACCCTCTTTTATGAGTGAAATGTATTGTGTTTATGTATCATTGTGAATATTGTATTAGGCTGTGAGGAAGAAAGAAGAGTAAGTTACAATAGGTGTGTTGTGGGTTGTATCCCCTCATTTGTTGAATAATAACAAAGCAAGGACCCTAGGCTATGCAGTAGGTATTATCCCACAACAGGTGAACCACATTGACCTGTCTGTCTCTAGCCAACATTTTTATCTTCTATGTTTTATTTTATTTCTCCATGATCATGTTTTTATAAAATATTCTAGAAGCCACTAGAAGGTCAACAAATAAGTAAATTATTCTATAATCTCCTAGAAAGTAATCAAGAGAAGTTTGTTAGTCAAAGTGTTTGCAACTAGGAGTTAATTATGGGTAAAGTTGTTGAAATAAGAGAATAATTAAAAATTAATTAGTTACAACAATTTGTGGAGATTTACTAATTATGGGTAAAGTAATCACAGCAAGAAAGTGGGTTAATCCCTAAAAGAAGGAAGTTGGATAAGCAGGTTAGAATATGGCACAAGTAAGGAAGGTTGGGAGAAAGTATAAATAAAAGAGCAAGAGACTCCCATTAGCACCTATTGAACATTTTGAATATCTATCTTGTAAAATGTTATTGACAAGTATTATTGACAAAGATGAGGCAATGTGAATCTAAGAAAGCAAGTAAAGTGTGACGACAAAGTATTAGAGTTGAAGAGGGAAAGCGATTTTGAAAAACCCTAATAAAGTAGATCCTCGCGGGTCAGCCTATAGGTTTCTATTGAACTTAAAAATAATTTAATTTCTTTGGGAGTTTTCGATTATTGAGGTTCCATGTTTATAGGTCAAGGTGAAACACTAAAAGTGTCCAAGGGAATCTTGGAGGTTATGAAGGATACAAATATTGTAAACCTTTACAAACTAGAAGGGAACACTCAATTTAATGAAACGATGGCATCGAGGAAAAAATGAACCACTGGATTTATGGAATCAATGACTGGATCGTATGAGTGAGAAAGGGATAAAGGTATTTATAAACCACAATTTAGCTCCAGATTGGAAATAATTGAATTTACATTTATCCAAACATTGTGTTTTTGGAAAGAAATGTAGACAAAAGTTTAAACTAGATAGTAATATAAGTAGAGAATTAGGCAACATCCCGCTCTAGCGCACTTGAAAAACTTATTCTTTGAGGACCTTTATCACAAGTGATATGGACTTTTATGATAAGAAAACATTTATCCTTGATTATGATGCGATATGATAGATGACATGATGTTTAACTAACATGGGCGGGTGTTATTGGCTTCGATTTTCTGCGAGTGTGCGGGGTTTTGACCTGAGGAATGAGGAGAGCATCGGCGGGACCTATGGACTCACGGATCAGTCACGGAGTGTACTAGGGTTGATTGACTACTGTGATTTTAGCACTTATTTGATTTGATGATATGATGTGGACATGTTCTGATATGATTTATTTATTGATCTTGGTGACGATAGCTTACGACGGACTCACATATGGAGTAAAGGGGAGCCACACACAATTTCGAGTTGAGGAGAGGTGTGGATAACATCCACCTTACACAACCTACTAACACCTCAAGTGGCTCGAACTATGGGATGATTACCTAGTTGAGAGGATCCACTGATACATTGAAGACTCGACGATTCATCACGATGATTCTAAAGTGCTTAATAATAATAATAGAAAAGGTTGGGGATTATTTATTATAACCCTTAGTCTCCCACAAGTTCCACACGGTCAGTGTTGACTCGGGGGTTATTGATGTCTACCAATGTCAGTCGGCGAGTGACACCGCAGAGGAATGTGAATTGCATCTTGAAGAGCGTCGGCGCAAAGGAAACACTAGAGCGACTAGCGCCCCTTGGAGCACGTGTGCATCGAAGGCGATCGCATAGAAACACTAAATGATGGCACCTTGGAGGTGTGAATTTGCATCTTGAAGGGTATGTCGCATTGATGTTGATGAAAGGAACAAACCTAGATAGCCCTAAGACATTTTAACACATTAAGAAATTCTTAAACTACTTCCCTAATTAAATATTAAGCCTAGTTGGGAATCTAAGTCCTAAGTCTAAAACTTTTCTAGGGTAGGTACTGTCTAACCTTGAAAGACCTATAAAAGAAATAAAAATGAAATTTAAAACAAAACCACTTGAAGTATGGTTTTGGTCTTCATAGAATTTTTGGGAGTGGAAATGAAGAGAGTAATTTAATTAAAATCCATTGAGTTTTAAATTGGCAAGAGAAATTGACTACTTGTGAAAGTGTAAAAAGTTTTCAAATTAATAATAAGGAAAAGTAAATGGCTTAGGCTGCCATTTTGGCTAATAGAAAGAGGGAATAATAAAGTGGAAACTGGGAATGGGGGAAACATGTGGGGAGGGGAGCTTATGTGGTGAAAGCGAGAGGTCCAGCATAGTAGGGTATACAGTGGAGACAACTAAAAAATGAACTAGAATTAGCAACTTCATTTTGGGAGAGTATTTAAGCAGGTAAAGTCTAGGAACAACTATGAGTAAATTTAGGAGCAACTCTGGGTGGGTGGGGAAATGAGACAATTAATAGAATTTAAAGAAAATAATTATTGGAGGAAATTGAGGGATGGATGACACTTGTGCGAAGGAGAATATTTAGAATATTTTTTTTAAACTTAATTGAAATGTGATTTAGGAAGTGGGAGGTGCTAAATCCTCTATAAAAGAAAGGGAAGAAGAGGGATGGTTGTTAGTTAACGTTCTGTTGCAGTTGTGACTTATTTGATGCTGTGGGGAGTTGGGATTTTCCATTTCGGATAGGAGTGGTAGCTCAGACTTGCGGTGGTGGGAGCTATACGCTACCATGGATGATGTGTACTTGTGGCTTCGAGGGCTAAGGGGGAAGCGAGTACCCCTAGCGATTGCACAGGAAGTGCTGCATTGAGTCGATAATTACGTGAGAGGGAACAACATAGAGCGGGGATGTCAGTCGAGGTGGGTGACAACGCAACGATACACGTGTCATTTGTAAAATATAATGCATTAGTAAATTAGGCTTGATCTGTATGCGTATTGTAAATGGAAGAATTATGTCTTGAGCCCCTACCCATTCATTGATTGCTTAAAGATTTTTTGGTCTGCGTTCTGGTTTGGGTTTTACTGATCCTTGGTAGGGATCCTTATGCTCTGGCATTACTGCCATTAGTTGTATATTCTTGGTTGAAAAGTGATCTTACATTAAATCATTACGATGTTATAGCAGTGATTTCCTTTAAGAAAGCAATTAATTAGCAAACCATGAGAGCTGCTGCATTGAGATAAGCGAACTCATACCTCGCTGGTTAGATATTGCATTGGTGATTTTATAATTGGGATCAATCAGCGGTTTACTTTAAAAATGACAATTTAAATTTATATTTCATTAACGAATCCACAATCTATGTTTCAATTGGTGAGCGAGAGGGAGCAACATAGAGCGGGGATGTCAGTCGAGGTGGGTGACAACGCAACGATACACGTGTCATTTGTAAAATATAATGCATTAG
Organism: Picea sitchensis; assembly: GCA_010110895.2. Classification (NCBI taxonomy): domain Eukaryota; kingdom Viridiplantae; phylum Streptophyta; class Pinopsida; order Pinales; family Pinaceae; genus Picea; species Picea sitchensis. The sequence continues at coordinate 12,166 of SNQJ01S0225104.1, forward strand.
TAAATTAGGCTTGATCTGTATGCGTATTGTAAATGGAAGAATTATGTCTTGAGCCCCTGGCCATTCATTGATTGCTTAAAGATTTTTTGGTCTGCGTTCTGGTTGGGTTTTACTGATCCTTGGTAGGGATCCTTATGCTCTGGCATTACTCTTCGTGGTTGTATATTCTTGGTTGTGGTATCTTCGCATTAAATCATTACAGTGTTATAGCAGTGATTTCCTTTAAGAAAGCAATTAATTAGCAAACCATGAGAGCTGCTGCATTGAGATAAGCGAACTCATACCTCACTGGTTAGATATTGCATTGGTGATTTTATAATTGGGATCTATCAGCGGTTTACTTTTAAAATGACAATTTTAGAATTTATATTTCATTAACGAATCGACAATCTATGTTTCAATTGGTGAAACTGAACTTCTTAATTCAATGGTGAATTTGTGATTTCTTCGCTGGTATGGCAACGATTTATAGATTTAAATGAAAACTGTAGATTTCATTGTAAATGGTGAATTCACATTTTAAAATCCAATGACGATTCATTCTGGGTTGTATTTCCTTACTGTTGTAGATGAAAGTAACATGTTTTTGTGAAAAAAAAAATTACTGTGTTGCTGTGTAAAAGCCGTGGATCTCAGACCTTACCCTTATCTCTAATTGATAGCACTCCAGTTAATATTTGTGTGTTAGCTGCATTGCTTCATTATATTATGGACCCCATAGTCAACAGCGTTTCCTAATCGTAGATGCCACTGTAGGAAGGAATCATTAAAGCCCTATTGATCTTATCAGATCGGCCCTATTGATAGTTTTATTTGAGACTGCTTCCGCAGATGTACCACCGGCAATTTAAGAAAAAGAGGAATATCATTCGATTGATAGCAGTCGTACCCACCAAAGTTTCATCTGCCTAAATCCGTATGACTGTGTTCCAACTCCTGGAAACCCGTAACAAATTAACAGAAGTTGTATTATCAGTATTGCATGCATTAAAAGACAGCCATGGTATGTCGGGACAGTAATCCTCTTAAACTTTTGCCATTTCTTTCTTATTTTATCAATCGTGTGTAGGGACAATGAACCACTTGAACTGCGAACCTTAGGTATGGCTGGAGTGACAACAAATATTTACACCTTCGGGCAACATGATTTTACTAATTGACAGGAGCCATTATTCCACTGGTAAACGTGTGTCGCCCCATGGCTACCTGTGCCTTCCCTTCTGCGTTGCTGAATACTGGACAGTGTTAAAACTTGGCCTTCCCTTATTCTTTTATCAGATCTCTATTACTCTTAACCATGGCATTAATTACAGCGCGTGTTGATGCTCAGGACAATGCTCCCCTGACTGGTCCACGTTTTAATTTCATTTTTATTACAGAGTTTCACTTGGAAGGATTTCAGTGTTGCCAGTTTTCTTCTGATACTTTACTCGTGAGTCACTCTCGCGTTCCCTAGGTATCCGAGCATACGGCTGATGTCTTTCATTCCTTTTTATTATTCTTACCAGACTCGTAACTCAACCACGCAAGTGGATGTCAGGAATCCTAAATCCTTAGCAGTTATGACAACGTTTTTGCAACTTAGGTGTGACTGTAGCAGATTTCCTGGCGAATTTTAGGGTGGATACTGGTTAGTTTTAGTCATGGTGGCAGCCTTGATGGTAGCTATGGCATCTTTTCTAGTTAATCCCTTACTGTTTTTCTTTTCAAAATGATATTAGCGTAGTATTAATTCGATGTTGGTACTTAGTGAAAATCTTTGTTTTATTTCAAATTGATCCTCTTTGTAAGTACGGAATTCAGTGAATATCTATTGACTAAAACTTAACTTGTTTTCATCTCCCATTTGATTATCCTGGTAACGAAACTGAATCTACTTGATTATCATAATTGACTAATCTGTTCTTGGAACCATTTCAAAGAAAAACTCTGAAGGTAAACAAGTTTGTGAATATCAATTTTTCCACTTTTACCGTACCTGTAAGGTTGAACTAATGTTTTATAATTTAAACCTTTATTCATTTCAATTATTCAATAACCTATTAAGTCTACATGTAAACTACTTCAATTTTCATTGTTCAAATGGGATAAACGGAATGACGAGATAATATGGTTCACTAAGGCCCTTGCCTTAAAATAGATAACCTGGTTTTTGCTACATCAATGGTTTTATTATTGTATGTTCATTATTTCTAAATTCTATAATAGTTTCCAAGGTCTAATAATTTGATTATATGTATTACCGTCCATACAAAATTGTAATAGAAGTAATAAGTTAGTAATGATGCACTATCGTATAATGCTAGTTGGATGAATGTTGGACTAAAGTTGGGGTTCATATTCACCTTGATAGACTGATTGCATTTAGTGTCCATTGCTAAATGGCTTAGTTATAAATTCATTCATTCTAGTTGGCCTACTATTGATGTCACTTATGTTTCAACCTTGGAAAAGTTCTGAATGGCTTAATTGATTCTATTTATTGTTGATACGAATGACGCCTTGAAGTAGTAGATGACTACCTTTGCCTTGAATTAAAATAAGGTTGATTTCCTTG
>SNQJ01S0225105.1:0-14722 GCA_010110895.2 Picea sitchensis
CACCATGCCATGTGACAGGTATATTCCACATATGAGTCTTACCTTGGGCAGGTACAATTTGACACAAGATCTCTATGTGATGGACCTGCTAGACACCCATGTCATACTTGGGGTTCAATGGCTTACACCTTGGTTCCTATTACCACCAATTACAAAACTATGGAGATGTCCTTCAATTCTGAAGAAGGAAAGAGGGTGACTTTGAAGGGGATGACGGAAAATACACGTAGGGTGGTCTCAACAAAGTGCATGGAGGCTATATTCAGGCGTGAGGACGTGGCTTATGCAACAAAGTGTTTAGTTTCGGTGCAAACCACTCATGAGGGGCACCAATTCTATTCCCAGGACATACAAAAAATACTTGGCAAACATGAAAGGGTATTTGGGAAAATTCCTCCTGGAAAACCACGAGATAGGGGTTTTGAGCACACCATTGAGCTAGAAGAAGGAGCTAAACCAATGATCACCACACCTTATCGACATATAAAAAGGTTCAAGGATGAAATTGAAAAGGACATCAAAGAATTGTTGGACATTGGTCACATTAGGCCTAGCTCAAGCCCATTTGCATCTTTAGTTGTGTTGGTTAAGAAAAAAGATGGCACCATGAGAATGTGCATTGACTACAAGGCATTAAACAAGAAGACAATAATAAAAAAGTATCCCATTCCCAGGATTGATGAGTTGCTTGATGAGCCCCATGGCGCAATATACTTTTCAAAGATTGATCTTCATTCAGGATACCATTAGATTCGGGTAAGGGAACATGATATTCATAAACCGACCTTTAGGTGTCATTATGGCCATTATGAGTTTCTAGTTATGCCTTTTGGGCTAACTAACACACCAACTACATTTCAATCTTGCGTGAACCATGTTGATGTTTTGGTAGTTACGGGAGGTATTCCCTCCTGGGCAAACTTTTCTTAGAGAAGAAGAAGAAGAAGAGTCCAAGAAGTCAAAGGAAGACCATCAGATAGTTGAAGAACACCCAATGAAAGAATAAAGTGAAATAGAAGACCACAAAAGAGAAGTCAGTCCACAAGAAATAATAATAAAGTGGAAATATAATTTCTAGAAAGAGAAGTCGGCCCACATAAATAATAAAGTAAATTTAAGACCCAGAATAACAAGTCGGCCCCAGAAAGACGCCCAAATTAGTATAAATACAAGTTTGGGTCAGTTCATTTGTACAATCACACAGTTCTCCTTCTGTAGTGCGTACAAGGTAGTTTCAACTGCAGTTGCAACAATTTCACTATTTCTAGTTTTTGGTTCTCTTGGAGAGTGCACCCTACTTGGGAAGAATATTCTTGGTGGCTCTTGTTGGTTTCTCTTATGCGCTACCTCTGGAAGAGTCGCGCTAAGATTGTGTGGTGCTGCCCAGTTGCTTCGTGCCCGTTACAGTTGCAATTGCAGTTATAGTTGCAATTGCAGTTATAGTTGCAGTTGTAGTTACCAGTTGCCAGTTCTATGGTGTGCTATCTTGCTCTAGTGATGGGCTTATCTTGTGCCAATTCTGTGGTGCTACTCAGTTGTCTACCCTTTCTAGGGTTTCACAAGAAGAAGAAATATGTATTTGTTATCACGGTTTCTTCATTGTTGGTTTGCTCTTGTGAATAAAGCTTGTTCATGGTTGTATTGGAATATTCTCTCTAAGAAAAGTTGGTTGGTTTTTTCCCCGAGTTTGGGGTTTTCCCAGGAAAAATCTTTGTTTTCTTGTGCTTGTTTTTCTGCTACTTATATGTATATGGTTATTGAATGTTAAAAGAAGATCAAAATGCTACGGTAAATCTAATGTTAACAAAACTAATGAAAATCTAACATGGAATCAGAGCAGGTTTCCTTCAGAATAGTCTAACCATTGGAAGGAAGATCGTGAGATTTTCCGTTGGACATACCTAAACTTGTCAAGCTAATTGAGCACTTGTTATAAAGTTGTTGGAACAAATTTCATCATAGATCAGCTCGCCTTTCCCTAGTGCACCTGCTACATCTCTTAGATTGATCTTATGTCAAAATTAGAAGACAAACTGAATGGTGTTACAAATCTCAAAGGTATGCACTTATATGTGTTTTTCAATCTATATAATTTAGCAGAGCATGAGAGTGTTTGCAGGAAATGTACATTTGGAAAGAGGACATTTATCCAATCAATGACAGTAGATCCAAAGGGATCTTAGATCTAGTGCTCTAAGAGGAAGTCCAAGAGTTCGAGGCAACATTGATGATGTCTTCTATAGTATATAACAACTCAAATGGGACAACAACAACAAGATTCCAAGTCATCGGTGATAGCTCTGAGAGGGAGCTATAATGACGGTTGCAGGAGGCAACATATCAGATGATCTCTAGGTGAGACACAGAGAAGATTATCCAAACATAGAACCCTGCACATGACTATACACATCCATGTATCAAAAGAGAAGAGGATGAAGTTAAAACCTTCTGGCAAGAAGGGTACTTTTGCAGGATACAAAGTATCTCACATGGAGATTGATTGTAAGGAGCAGAAGGCTCCGAAGATGGCCATATAGATCCCTTCAGTTCAATTGATCACTCTTCATATCAGAATGAAGAGTCAGTAGAGCCAGAAGGGTCTACCCAGAAACGTTGCAATGACTAGGAAGAGATCAACATGGTCCCGTGATACTTTGCAGGATACAGAGGGCATGCGGTTATATGGAATTGATGATCCATATCATGAGGATGAGCAGATGGCTCCACCAGTGGTGAGGCAGGTGGCCCCACCAAGTACCAACTCAGAAGGAGTCCGATTTTAGAAGGAGTCAACCCTTAGGATCCAGTAGGGAGGAGCAACCTCTTATTACAGTTCATATGGGATCAAACTTAAGAGGAAGTCAATAGATGCAGAGGGAGCATATGGATCCGAAGATTATATAGAATCAGAGAGATTCAAGCTTCAGAGGGAGCATGCAAACTCAGAGTGAGTATGATCTTAGAGAGAGTTAGTTGACTCAGATGAAGACTATATCATTTAGAGGAAGTTCCCCCTCAAATTCAAGTGGGAGAGAGAGATGTCTTCCAGGATTGACAGATAGGTGCCATGAGTTGAGGAGGCTAGATCGAAGCTTTAGATAATTCGAGGAGATATGAGACTTCCTGGGAGGATTCCCTTGTTTCAATAGACCTTGCTACAATGACAGAGGAGACAACTAGTTAGAAGGACTGGGATATGGATTTTGCCTTAGTTCTAAAAAGAGCAAGAGACCCCACAAGTTTTCCAGCTATGTAGCACTGATGAGGAGGATCATTGATTCAAAACCTTCCACTTATGTGGAAGATGATAAGTAACAAGTGTGGAAGGATTCCATGATGGAAGAGTATCAACCCATCATGAAGAATGATGTGTGGGCAGTGGTTCCGAGACCAGAAGGGAAGTCAATGGTGAGTTTCAAGTGAATATACAAGATCAAACATGCTGCAGATGGCAGCATAAAGAAGTACAAAGCGAGATTTTTGGCTAGAGTATTCTCCCAGAAAGAGGGAGAAAATTATGACGAGACACTCTCTCCAGTATCCAGAAGAAGAGTACATAGAGTAGCCACAATATACATGAGAATGAGTCTCATGTCTACAAATTGAAGAAAACTTTGTACGAGCTTAAGCAGGCACCTAGGGCATGGTATGCTAGAACATACAGTTATTTGTTGAGCTTGGGGATGGTTGCCCCTTGATATTAAATGACCTATTTGTTACAGGGGATGAGTAGCTCACAGATGGGTGCAAGAGGGAGCTCACTTCATAGTTCGAAATGAAGGATTTGGATTTGATGGGATTAGAGGTGTGGCGGAGGCCAGATGAGATTTTCCTTAGCCAAGGAAAATATATACAATTGAGATTCTGCAAAGATTCAGGATGATGGACTGCAAGTCCATGACCACACCTATCTATGGTTATGAATTTGAAGCTCTTGAGTAATTAATATTCAGGTTTGGTTGATCCCACGATGTACAAACAATTGATTAGATCCTTGATGTACTTGGTTAACACCATGCCAGACATATGATTTGCAGTGAACACTTTGAGTCAGTACATGGTTGAACCTAGAAATGTACATTGGATATCAACAAAGCATGTGTTGAGATACCTACATGGTAAAGTTGGATATGGAGTTAGATATGTCTTGGATGGAGAAGTGAAATTGCAGGGGTATACAGACTCTGACTGGGCAAAGAGTGTAGTGGACCAAAAAAGCACATCAAGATGTTGCTTCAGTTTGGGATCAGGTATGATCTAATGGTTGAGTAGAAAACAAACTTTAGTGGCACTCAGTACAACATATGCAGAGTATATTGAAACCAATGTTGCAAGCCGTGAAGCAGTGTGGCTTTGGAAGTTGCTTGCAGGGTTATTTGATCTAGAGTTGGAGCCAACTTTGATACACTATGATAATCAAAGTTGTGTGAAGCTTTCAAAGAGTCTTGTCTTTCATGACAAGTCAAAGCATATAGAGATCAAATAGCTTTACATCCGAGACATGGTATAGAGAGGAGTTGTGGATATCCAATACATATGCACATATGAGAAGATAACAAACATTCTCACCAAACCTTTGTCTAGAGTAAAGTATGAGTACTTCAGAGACAAGCTTGGTGTGATGAAAAATGTCCACCCTCGTTGAGAGGGAGGTGTGATGTTTCTCCTCTAGTATACTTCCCTTTGGAAAAGGGCTTCCCATATCAATCATGTAGAGTGACTGAGGGAGTGATATGGTAGTCCTGCTCAATGGATTGGTGTGAATGAGACTACTAGGAGAGGAGAAACATCATAGCATAGTCGTGGAGACTATGAGAGTAGCTTCGTGCTACTAGATTCATCATGAGACTATAACTATGGCTGATGGCATGGTAGTAGTTGTGTGCTACTAGTTGATTGCTGCATAGTTATAGAGATTATCGACTATGACTATCACTGATGTCATGGTGGTCACTGTGTGCTACTAATTGGTTGCTGCATAGTCATAGGGACTGCAGACTATGATTATGGCTGATGGCATGGTTGTAGCTGTGTGCTACTAGTTGATTGTTGCATAATCATAGAGACTGTTGAATTGCATGGTGGTAGCTTTTGTAGCTACCAGTTGATTGCAGGATATGACTATGGTTGATGGCATGGTAGTAGCTGTGTTCTACGAGTTGATTGTTGCATAGTCATAGAGTTTGTGACTATGTTTGATGGCATGGAAATAGTTGTGTGCTACTAGCTGATTGCTGCATAGTCACATAGATCATAACTATGGATGATGGCATGATAGTAGCTTAGTGCTACTAGTTGATTGTTGCATAGTTATGGAGATTTTGGACTGCATGGTAGTAGTCTTACGATTACTAGTGGATTGCAGATCATAACTATGGTTGATGGCATGGTAGTATCCTAGTGTTGCTAGTTGACTGCTGCATAGTCTTGAGAGACTACTAGATAGCATGGTAGTAACTTAGTGCTACTAGTTGATTGCTATGTAGTCGTGACAACATGGTGGTAGCTTTGAGCTACTAGTCAATTGCTAGAGAGTATGGTAGTAGTTTAGTGCTACTAGTTGATTGCTATGTAGTCGTGACAACATGGTGGCAGCTTTGAGCTACTAGTCAATTGCTAGAGAGTATGGTAGTAGTTTAGTGCTACTAGTTGATTGCAACATAGTCATATAGACTATGGAAAATGATGGAGCTATTGATGGCATGGTGGTATCCGTGGGGCTACTAGATGATTGCAGAGTAATCAATGGACTACTAGAAGAAAACATCATGGAAGAATACCTCCCTAGCTAAGAGGGAGTGTTGATGTATTGGTAGCTACACGGGGTATTCTCTCCTAAACAAATTTTCTTAGAGAAGAAGAAGATTCCAAGAAGTCAAAGGAAGACCATTGAACAATTGAAGAAAACCCAGGAAAAAAATAAAGTGAAATATAAGACCATAGAAGATAAGTCTACCCACAAGAAATAATAATAAAGTGGAAATACAATTTCCAGGAAGAGAAGTCGGCCCACAAAAATAATAAAGTAAATTTGAAGACACAAAATAAGAAGTCGGCCCTAGACATGCACCCAGATTAGTATAAATACAAGTCTGGGTTAGTTCATTTGTACAGTCACACAGTTCTCCTTCTGTAGTGCGCACAAGGCAGTTTGAGTTGCAGTTGCAACAATTTCACTATTTTCTTGTTTCTGGTTCTTTTGGAGAGTGTGCCCTACTTGGGAAGGATATCATTGGTGGCTCTTAGTGGTTTCTCTTGTGCGATACCTATGGAAGAATTTCGCTAAGATTGTGTGGTGCTGCCCAGTTGCTTCATGCCAGTTATAGTTGCAGTGCCAATTGTAGTTGCAATTGTAGTTACCAGTTGCCAATTATGTGGTGCACTATCTTGCTCTAGTGATGCGCCTATCTTGTGCCAGTTCTATGGTGCTATTCAGTTGTCCACCCTCGCAAGGGTTTGACAAGAAGAAGAGATAAGTATTTGTTATCAGGGTTTCTTCATTGTTTGTTTGCTCTTGTGAATAGAGCTTGTTCATGGTTGTATTGGAATATTCTCTTTAAGAAACGTTGGTTGGTTTTTCCCCAGAGTTTGGGGTTTTCCCAGGATAAATCATTGTCTTCTTGTGCTTGTTTATCTATTGCTTATATGTATATGGCTATTGAATGTTAAAAAAAGATCAAAATGCTACGGTAAATCTAATGTTAACAAAACTAATGAAAATCTAACAAACCACATATTTAATAAGCAGTTGAGGAAGTATCTCTTGGATTTCTTTGATGATTTGATAATCTATAGTAAAACTTGGGAAGATCACCTCAAACATCTGGATCAAACTTGGAGCATCATTGAGGAGCAATCCTTGTATGCCAAGGAGTCTAAATGTGAGTTTGGTATGATATAGGTATTGTATTTGGGGCATATCATTGGAGTAAAGGGGGTACAGGTTCATCAGGAAAAGATACAAACCATCTTGGATTGGCCAACACCCAGGAACATCACAGAGCTACGAGGATTTCTTGGTATTTTCATCTATTATACGAGGTTTGTTAAAGGGTTTTCACAAATTTGTGCACCTTGACTAATTTGACTAGGGAAGGAGCATTCAAGTGGATTGAAGTAGCTCAATAAAATTTTGACAAAATGAAAAAGGTCATAAGCACTTACCCAGTCCTAGCGTTATCGGATTTTTCTTAGCCCTTCATACTAGAGCATGACATATGAGGGGAAGGAATTGGGGTGATCCTCATGTAGAACATGCCTCCTATTGCCTTTGAGAGAAAAAACTAAGGGGACCTGAGTCACTATACACTATATATGATAAGGATATGCTAGCTATCATGTATGCGCTAGATAAGTTCAAAAAATACTTGGTGGGAGCCAAGTTTATAGTCAAAACATATCAAAACATATCAAAACAACCTTAAATATTTTTTGGAGCAAAAGGACCTCAATGAAAGGAAACAAAAGTGGGTAAGAAAAATCCAACCCTATGATTTTGACATAGAATTTGTCAAAGGGAAGAATAATGTGGTAGCATATGCATTATCTAGGAGGCCTGCAACTTATGCTTTATCATAAATTTTGGTTGAATGGAAATCACATCTATTAGTAGAATACTCCAAAAACAAGTTTGCTTGTGAGATTATGGATGGGAAAATTCAGGATGAGAGATTTCAGATTCTAGATGACCTCATCTACTATAAGGGAAGGATTTATGTAGTGTCATAATCCAAATTTAAGGAAAGGGTGCTAAGAGCATTTCATGATTCACCACTAGCAGGGAACCAAGGGTTTCTCAAAACTTATAGGAAAATCAGAGAAAGATTTGCATGGAAGGGCCTCAAAGAAGATGTCACGCGCTATGTTAGAGAGTGCACAACGTGTCAACAAAACAAGGTTGAGCACACTCATCCAACAAGTTTGTTGCATCCACTTCCTATTCCAATACAAAAATGGGAAAGTTTATCTATGGATTTCATCACAGGTTTGCCTAAGGTGCAGGGCAAGGATGACATCTTTGTAGTTTTGGATCGATTGACCAAGTTTTCACATTTCTTCGCCCTATCCATGGAGTATAGCTCATCTCAGGTAGCATAGTTTTTCTTCAAAGAAGTTTTCAGGTTGCATGGGTTGCCCAAGAATATTGTGAGTGGCAGGGATAGCAGGGTTGTTGGCAGCATGCCGAAGTGGGAAAGAAAGCGTGCATAAAGAAGAATGACAACTGGAAGAGAAATCGTGGGAAAGAAAGCATGCAGGAGGAAAGCGACAACTGGAAAGAAGCATAGCACGCACATGCAAGAAGGAGGTGACAACTGGAAGGAAGCAACGAACGCATGCGGAGGAAGACCTAACGATAGTAGGGTTAGGGTTTTTGTAAGGTTTTTGTGTAAATGGCTGAAGAGCTCGATATATATAAATATAGATATGAAGGTATCATAGAAGAGTTCAGAGAGGTTCGCTAAGGTTGAGATTTACTACTGTTGTAGAGTTGAGATTGTTTCTATGCAATTTTTTTGATTATATGTACTATTTTTGTAAAGCAAGAGAGCTAAGCGGAAGAGAAAAGGTAGATCTCGAGGATTAGATCGCAGACTAAGGAGCTTGGTGTGATCTAGTTCGCCTCACAAAGATCTTACCCGTCTGAGGAGAGTTGTAAGCACGAGGCGAGAGAATTGCAAAACTGCTATAATAAGAGAGCCAAGAGCCAAATCTTTGTGGATGTAGCCCAGGAGGGGGTGAACCACGGTAATGCCCATGTAATGTGACAAATGAATGCATATATTTGTCATATGTTTAGGAGTTAAATGCTGTATGCAATGAATGAATGAGTTATTATATTTCTTGGTTAATTGCCGTGGGAATATAGCGAAGACACACCATGGAGGTTAAAATATAAAAGAGGATAACAATAGTTCGTAACATAAATCATAATTAATGGCCTCGAACACAGATCCCCTATCTCATGCTCAATCCTAGGCTGTAAACACCTGAGTCTTATAGCCACCCATTTAAAGCTATCTCGGGTGAGACTGCACAGTGCGCTCTGTGTACTGTGTTTCCTTCTGGTTTACCAGAAGGGCCGATAGTTTTTAGGCTTTGTTGGTACCCTTAAAGATATGAACCCTGGGTCTACGATGCGGTAGGAGAGAGAAGCTGTCCAGCTCTACCAACAAATGGTTCCGTTGCCGTTGTAAGAGGAACAAGAGAAGACTGAGTAGATGAGATAGAAGGCATGAGAAAAGAATGAGTGAAACCAGAAGGCCGCTCAACCACTAGAAGGGAATGTTGAGACCGTGGAACCCCACGAAAGCAGAAATCGAAGGCTTGTTGAGAACTAAAGAACTAGAGTTAGCCTAGAAGGAAAATAGAAACCCTAGCCTCACACCTCGCAAATATCTGGATAAATACATGTTTACGGATTTACATGAAGTCTTTTTCTGTGATTTTCCCCACCTACTGCAGGAGTGGATACTAAAGTTGAAAGATAACCACGTGACGAACCAGATCCGACAACTCGATTGGACCCCGATACAGATTGAGCAGTTACAACAGGTGAACAACAAATTCAACCGTGCAATCGACTTTTGGCTTGATAGTATTGTGGCAGGCTTCATCACAAAGTTTGCAGTTGACACAACGAAGTCATACATCACAACAGAGCAGAAATTTCTATGTGGACCTCGCGGAAGGTACATTCGATCACTGTATACCTCTATTAAAATATTGGTATATAACAAAGGTGTAATGACAATGGAAGAAAACAACTAGACTTCCCTACGTGCATGGGGGAAGGGGGGAAGCACTGACAAAGGGAGGACAAAGGAGGAGGAATTCTTGGACCCGATATTGATGGATGACGACCATCTTAAGTGGATCCTGGCATCACTAGGAACGACGACACGCGGAGTACCCTACCAATATAAGGTGAATACCAAGAAAATAGCCGTAACCGCGAGGGAGGGCTTGGAAAGCGATGAATAAGAGGTAGATGATCTCTGGGCTATGGAGCAGATTGAGGAAATCTTGCGTGCAACCTATGAGAGGAAAAAAACAGGCCCGAGAACAGGAGGAGAAGATAACCATCATTTCCATATTAATGTCAGTGTGGAACCCATCAACCCATGTGCGACCAATACACCAAAGAGAACACCACCATTTAGACAACCAAAGTTCGGAGGAAGTCCGATAGTAAGAAGTACATCTACCATAGGAGCAACAACTGGAGGAGCCAGTTCAGGCAGTACTAGTCAAGTATCTACACCGTGCGACGAAGGTAGCAATTCAATATTTAGAATGGCAGGACATGACTCCACGATCAGATTACCAGAATTTTGAGGAGAAGCAACAAAAGACCCTGAGAAGCATTTGTTTATTTGTGCAAAGATCTAGGAGGAAAAACAGATCACTGATGAAGATACCAAACTTGCACAGTTAGCGATCACACTAAGAGACCGTGCACTAGACTGGTACATGAGTCTAGACACGAACAATGCCCCTGGGACGACGAGGACACTGTCAGACATTAAAAAGCTACTGATTAATGAGTTCTAGAAGCTGAGCTCAGGGGATCAGTACATGAACGAAATGATCAAGATCAGATAGAAATCAAGAGAGTCTGTATGGGAGATTGACCAGAGATTCAAGCGTTTGAAGGGGAAGTTAAAATACCTTATGACCAAGATGCAACACCGACACCTGTTTGTCAACTCACTACTCCCACACCTAAAATATCCCTTACGAAAACATAAATTTCAGATGCAGGTCGAGGCTCTACAAGAAGCCTTACAACTGGAAGAGAACCAATACCAGTAGACAGACCCAACTATTGAAGAATTGAAGGAGGATTTGAAGAACCTAACATTTCAGTTGAATAAGAACAAGAACAAGGACAAACGAGAAGCCATTTGGTGCACCACATGCAGGACGGAAGGACACCATAAGAATGAATGTCCAACATTTGCGTAGTATATGGAAACAAGCATGCCAAACCTGCTACCACAGGGAGGATTATGGTGTGAAATATGCAAGAAACCAGGTCATGAACCTTATCACTGCACGATGATGCATAAGTACCAGACAGTTCCAAAGAATTCTTATTGCACCTTTTGTGAGTCAATAGGCCACAACGACAAAGATTGCAGAACTATGGAGCTGATGCAGGAAAGAACATCAGATGCATACAGAGTACAGGCCGAAATGATGACTGGTCAAGCATTGCCATAGTTCAATCAAGCCCCAGCTCCATACAACACTGCGCAACAACCATACAACAACGCACAACCACATTACAACCCGACGCAACCCCAGTATAATACTGCGCAGTATAATCAGGCACCACCATATAACGCGCCGAGAGGGAACCGAGCAGGCTATCGAGGAGGAGGACGAACCAGAGGAGGTTTTAGACGTGGCAGAGGACCAATCACATGTCACAACTGTAAGCAACCGGGACATTATGCACGAGAATGGCCACTGCCGCCAACAACCTGTATGTATTGTCGCGCATCGGATCGCGAGACATAGGAATGCCTGACACTATTAGTAAAGATCCAGGAAAAAAGGAACCAGAACAACCAGAGTGTTCAATGGATTTCAGTCGAAGCAAGGGAGGATTGATGAAACATCAACATAGTCACCCGTGGAGGAACAAAGACAGGAAATGACACAGTCCGACAAGAGTCCGCATAGAACCAATGGGTAAAGAAGAACACCGAACCAAGGAAGTAGTTCGACGCGCCCAAAAAAAATGAGACTTTTAAGGAAGCCAGACAAGAATTTCAGAAGAGGGACACAACGTCGATTTCCACTATGCAACCAGCCCATGAAGCCCCAGAATACGAAATGCCGCCATCATTGGATCATACCAAAGGAATGCCACCCGAGGGACAAGTAAGTACTATCAAAGACTTTTTGGAGTCATGCATCAAAATGTTAAGTGATCCTTCATCTGTGAAAATATTGCAAAACATCCTAGAGAAATGTAGCAACGAGACAGAACATAAGCTAGAATTGAAAATTGTCAATCATCTACACACAAGAAGAAGAACAAGTAGGGAATTTAGATTGAATTCTAACATTGGGGATTTCAATATGAGAGATATCATACTCGACCTAGGATCTAAAGTGAATGTGCTACCCAAGAAAATCTGGCAATGCATGGGAGAGCCAACATTGGGATATTCAAATGTCCAACTAAAACTAACAAACCAACATCGGGTCCTACCAATAGGGAGACTGAAAGGAGTAACAATAGATCTTGATGGTGTGTGCACTAAAGCAGATTTTGAAGTCATCGAAATAGTAGATGGCACAACACCATACCCGACACTACTCGGTCTGGATTGGGCGTTTGACAACCAAACCATAATTAATTTGAAGACAAGGAAAATGACATTTGAATTCGGAGATTACAGGGTCATAGCACCACTAGATCCGTTGGAAGGGGAGAGGTTCGTAGAACCCACTTGCCTGGACTTAGAGGAAATCGTCTAGTTGTACAGAACAACTGCGCGCGAGGAGGATTATGTAAACCCAACTGCAGACATGGTACTCAGTTGGCGCAGTATTACTTCATGCGTAATAGATTCAGACACTGGGTTAGAAAACTGACAGCAAAGACTACACAAAGTATCCACGAGAAGATGTGAAGGAATAAACCGCGTAGTATGGTGGATAGGCATAGAAATCAAAGAACCACCCAGTTTCCACGGACTAAATGATTTGAAAACATTCTTCACACTATATGAAGATGAAGTACTAGAGAACCAGAGGCTACTAGCACTGGAGTTAGCACTCAAGGCCACACCCGTGAGATGGTGGGGTGCACACAAGGAGACTATCACAAATTGGTACCAATGTAAGCGGTTACTGCGCATAAGGTTTGGCGCAGAACAAAAAAACAACAAACAACGAAGATATGAAGGATTAGGAACACCAACGACACACTTGGAGGAGTGAGAAACGCTGTGGAAATTGACACCACCAGAGGAATGGCCTCACCACTTTATTAACACTTTAGAAGGCATACCAATGAACTGGTATACAAATAAGGAACTGCACAAAGGAATTACAACATGGGTGACATTGTAACATAAGTTTACCATCACTTTCTCATTCGAGCATGAGAACCCCAACATAGATGCAGCCCTGAAAGGGATCAGAGGAGTCATATTCATTGAAGAACCGTAAATATAACTTATTACCGAAGAGAAACAACGAAATAAGCAGACAGTCAAGGGACTACTGTCATGTTACCAGGTATAGGAGGAAGCACCAGACAAAGATGATCCACGTGACATTCAGATTGAAGAAGTGGAAGGTGAAAGAGATGTGAAGGGACCACCCATAGAATCCAAAGTTATTTCCACACCAATCAAAGTAAAGAAAGTTAACATCGGAACAATGGAACATCACAAATGGCCAACATTGAAGACTACTGGGATGAGCCAGTAGTAGAAAGCATTATCGAGTTGTTGCGCGAATACAACGACTTATTTCCTACAACATTTACAGAGATGAAGGGTATAGCAGGAGCACTGGGAGAGATGAAAATACCTCTCAGACCCTGTTATCCCCACTTTTTGGGGATAACTAGGAGATCATGTTTCGAGGCCCACAGGTCCTAGACATAGAGTATCGAGAGCAAGATTGACCTGAGCATAGCCCTAGAGGGCCCATCTTTTTCTCCCATCATATTTTGTTTTAACAACAACAACAACATCCATCACCATCAGATTGGTCCTATGTCAGAAGAGGTTCTTGATCCATGAGGTAATTAGTCTAGGTATCATGGTATGTGTCACTTTTGATCATTGAAACCTTTAAATATATGCATCTGGTTCCTCTTATCTCTAATTAATGCTTGTATCTTACATTTTCTCAATTGACCATGTTTGGGGGGATTGACACGATGCCCTAGCAAGCCCGTGTCTATAGGTTTTGGTTTTCCACTGGGGGATTTCTGAAAAGCCATCGTCTGCTCCCATCATAACACCACTCTTACATCTTGTTTCCTGCTCACCTATCCCATTCCCCTTGTCCAGGCATTGGGTTGACCTATTTCAGGATTGCACCTTACCTCGTGGGAAGAAGGCGCTAAAGGCCCAGAAGGTAAAAGCAATATGGTAAAAGATAAAAGCCTAAAAATGAACCTCGAGATACTTCTCCCTGGGATCCCCGAGAAAGCAATAAAAAGATTCTCAGTAAGAAACAAGAGGGCCCCGAAGAAATAATAAAACAAGACCTAATCAGAGGATAGGGGGTCTCATCGTGAGCCAGCCTATTAGGTCCATGGGTACCTAACAGTATGACATTTCCACCAACTAGTTACCACGCTAGGGCAGTGACTCTTGGTTGCATGGCCAAGGGAAAGGGGGTCTCATCACGAGCCAACCTTCTCATCTCTGCGGAAGTACTTGTGGGTAATGCTATCAGCTCTAGTCACCATGCCAAGGCAATGTCCCCTGATTAGCTTTTGAACAAAAAACAAATAAAAGAATAAAAATAATAAAAAGAATAAAGGCAATAATGGGCTTGGAAAAAATGCATCCATTACAGGGACAACTTGCCTTCTACAAAGGCACCCACAGGTAACATCTTTGCACCCTTGTCCATCATTGCACCCACATGATTGGACATCCCCTAACCACACCACCCACTTGCATGGCTTGGAAGAGGTCTTTCTAGGAACTTTCCCTTTTCTGTGGACAGTAGCCCAATAGGA